>OVAO01001262.1:0-15776 GCA_900406285.1 Biscutella auriculata
TATACAAATATCTATTATTTTTATATGAATGAATAAATTTTTTATACTTACGTTCATGTTTTCTTAAGATATACAAACAAATACAAATGAAAGCAGATATAACACATGTTTAAAAATAAATTAAATGATATTTAATGTTATTGGTTAGTAAATGTTTTCTAAAATAAATAATAAAAAGATATCACANTGTTTTCTAAAATAAATAATAAAAAGATATCACAGCTTTACTATTTAATTTATTGGTTGAGAATTTTTTTAAGATAAATAATAAAAAGATATTAAATTTTTACTCTTTAATTTTATTGGTTGGTAAATTTTTTTTAAAAAATAATAATAAAAAACAAAAATCAATTTAAATATTTGTTTATGAGTGAATGATTGTTTAAAATAATTAATATTATATAATTAGATATCAAATTCTTATTATTTAATTTAATTGGTTAGTAAATTATGAGTGACATATCTTGTAATTATTCTAGTTTAGAAGAAAAGTGATGATGGAGTTAAAGTGTACTATATTAGTATTCATATTGGTGTATTTTGATGGAAATGTCGAAAATACCCTTATTGAGAGAGAGATATTGAATGTTGAATTAAAGTGAGATTTTGATAGGATATTGAATGTTGTGTTTTTTTTTTATTGAGAATTAGAGTTAATTGTAGTTAGATAAATTGAAGTTTTATTTTTTCTCTACAATTTAAGATCCATTTTGAAAATTTAAGGTAAATTTTTTACTAATACTTCAAAATTTCATAACGCGGTGAACACAAACAAGTGACCATAACGTACCACACGGGTATTTGCTAATTATTTCCGGGATTCGCATGTTCGCATTTTTATGTTCGTGTTTTCGTGTTAGGACTGGCAGATTTATTTTGTGTTTTTGATTTATTTTTTAGTGACTCGATGTTGTGTTTTGCTAATGTTTTATGTTTGAAAATCCTTAAATTGTGAAGACTTACCACAAACCCTATAATTTGAAGACATACCACAAACATAAATCATGAACAATATTATGAGTACCTAAATCGTGAACATAAAAACCCAACAAAGAAATCGTGAACATGAAAACTTAACATAGAAATCGTGAAAGCATGAACACGATACTACTAAATATAAAACCCCGTACACGAATAGCGAAGGGTCGCAATATTAAGAGTACATAATCAATAACTGGTTATAAGATACAAAACACAAAATCTTGAACATAAAAACATGACTATATAGCATGAACACATTAGATAGACATATGAACATGTTTACATATAAATGAACTTTAAACATTACATACGAATGAGTCAACTAGAAACAAAAGAAAAATGTGAACGCGAAAATGTGAGAAGCGAACATGATATATCGAACATAAAAAACAAACATGGAGACATTGCCAGAAAAAAATGAAGAGCATGAACATAAAGTTCATTTCACACTCATGTTTTTATGTGTCGCGGTTTTGTGTTCTGGTTTTAAAAAACATTTTTTTTGTCTAATTACTCATAATATTTTGTTGGGCTTTTAATGTTTTTATGTTCATGGTGTCATTTTCATATTTTTACGTTCGGGGTTTGGTATTCCTAATTTTATGCTCTGGCTTTTATGATTTTGTGTTTGTGGTTTGGTATTCTTCATTTTCTTCTTTTGTTTATGCCTCGTAATAAAAACATGTTTGATATTCATTATTTGCATGATGTATTTGTGTTCAGAAATTTAAATCTGTTTTCTGCTTAGATTCTCATATTGTATTCATTATAACAAAAAATTTTCATTATTTGCATGATGGATTTATATTCATTACGACAAACAATTTCATTATTTGCATGATGGATTTGTATTCATTATAACAAAACAATTTGGTACCATACCAATTCATCAAATATAACAAAACAATTTGGCTCAGAATCGAAATTTATACAACATGAAAAGGCAAGAGAGATGTTTTCAAAGCATCACTTTCTTCCTAACCTCTGCTTTGTTGTCTCTCCATTCTTTTGCAGCTTCCGCACATGCTGGTGACTCATCGTTTGGACCCGAGAACATTGATATGATACTTAACACAATGCTTTCTACCTGCATCATACACACGAAATCCATTAGCTTTCAATCATGATAGAATCAAGAGAGAGCACTCAAACATCATAAAGTATCTCAGATTCAGAGCATAAACACTCGAGCACAATTCTGCAGAGTATTCCCAATTCCCTACTTGCATATTCTAGAGATGCTTAAGTAACTTAAATGCAGAGCGTTGGTTCTATGATCACAATATTCAATAGAACTTTGCTACAAAAACTAAGACATCCCAAAAGACAAGAGAATATGTCCGCAATACTCACAAAAAACCCCTCCAAGAACTCTTTCTTTATAAATACAACTTTCCAGAACAAGAGACATCACAACACAAAATCATGGAAGCAGATGAGTACATACCTTTTCTTCAGTCCATAATAGACTCCAACCACCTCACCCACACCCTCTCGACAACAACCACACGGTTTCACAAGGCTCTGTAATGGACTATGTCTTTTGCTATAATCCACAAAATCTGCTTCTTTGTTTGTATAACCTGGAAGCAAGCAGGGAAATCTAAAATATATAACCAAAATGATTTTTTTTTTGCTTGGCACCATATGTGTATAAGTCTGGTTGTGATCCAACCTTAATGACCGTCATCGCTAAAGTCATCATCAGTCAAAGACTCAAAAGTAAATGCGTCTATTAATCAAAGACCCAAAATGAACTTATTACAAGGGTTTGTAATGTAAGGTGTGTAGGTCTTCAAGCACATTAAGGCGTGTAGTTCTAGATTAGTCCAGTTTGACATCTTGCACATAGGACACCAATATACCACGTTTGTAACCAAATTTAAAGTAAAACCAAGATGTCCCAATTGATCATGTGGACGAAAATAGGAAGTAAGGATATAGAACCTTGTAAATATCAGCATATTCTCTGTATCTCTGCACATGTTGAGGTCTCACGAAAAATCGATATGCATCCCTGTTGAAAAATAGTGGACATATGAAATCCCAAGCAAATGGTCATATAGTGAATCTCATCTATAACTGAGAATCCAAGTTTCCTAGATTTTCAGCACTCATAAGTCGTCGAGAACTTGAATAGCACAATAATTTTTTTACTTAAATCAGTTCTCTATATATTCCTCAGACCGCTTGAATTAGTTATCAAAGACCACTGTCACTGATGATTATGCCACATTGAAAGCAATATTCCCCATTGTTTTAACTAGACAAAATCACTAAGATGTACTTCAAATCAAGATCAATGAGAATCAAAGTCCGGATCGATTGTTAATGAAATGTAATTAGGGAATCAATCGTACCGATCGTAATCGGAGATACAACATTTCGATCAGCGATTCTAGCGAGAGTTAAAAAAAGAACGCAAGTTCATGAAATAGATAAAGCAGAAAAAGAGGCAGGAAATGCAGAGAGAAAGGGAGAATAAGAAGAACCCTCTTATGCTCGAAGGCAACGAGAGGATTAATAGGCGGAGAACTTCATTAGAAGAGATCTAACCAAAAAGAGTTTAAAGCTGGAGAGAGGAAGAAAGATCCAAGATTAATCGATCATCATTCCGCGAATGAAGTTGAAGAAGGAGGAAGTTGCAGTAGAAGTGGAGCAATCACATGGAAAGGGCGAGATTGTCGACGAGGATAGAAAAGAGGACAAGAGAGTAATATCGCACATGTCAAGTGCACTTTAAATTTAGGGTGTGTGTTTGGCTAATTAGTTTGTAAAAAGTCACTTAGGATCCAAATAATCCTTTTTAATATTAGTGTGTTTTATATCTTACTCATTCAACCATGTGTTTAATGAGTGTGAGTAGTCTATACATAGTAAATCAAGATCGATCAATATTATTAGTAATAGTATATTAAATAGGCATGCGATTTAAAACTGAAACCCAACTGATTTGTTCACCTTTCAGTTTAAAAATGAATTAGTAATTTTTAACTTGGTTTTGATTCTCAATTCAGTTTGATGAACCGAATGGTTAACATATATTTTCTGGAAAAAAAAAATCATACTTGGTTTTGATTCACGGTTCCATAAAAAAAATCTCCAAACTAATATTTTTTTTGAACAAAAACCCTTACAAAATCGATATATAAAATGAACCGAAAAACTTTTAGCGATTTTCTCTATAGCGATATTCTCTCCGATCATGTTCTGCCCATCTCGTCATCATCTTCTTCCTTTGTCGTTGTTTGGAGCAATTATGGACGTAGTGGAAACACTTTGTGATTCTTGTTCCTCTATCCCCAAATTCCAATTTTATTGGAATTGTGATGAAATTTTCAAACTAAATATGAATTATAAGTATTTATGGTTCTCCATTACCGAGTCAGATACATTTTTCACATTACGTTCAAATCAAAGAAATCCAAAAATCCTCTGTCTGAGCAAACAAATGGTTGACAACATATGACGCGTGATGCAACTGAACGATTTTGGGTCTGATGATCCACCGGTTTCTCTTCCTTCGGACCTTGTTTGTGAAGCGATCAGCGAAAATAGATTCATCATCATGGGAAGGCCGTTGATGCCAAAAAAAAAATCTCTTCATGCAATTCTAGCAAGCCTGCCGAAAGTGTGGGGATTGGAAGGACATATCAATGGAATGATAATTGATGGAACTCATTTTCAGTTTGTCTTTTTCTCTGCCGAAATGATGGACCTGATCATTGGTCAAGGGCCCTGGGCGTTTTCTGATAGAATGTTGGTTCATCGTCCTTGGACTCTATTTGTTATTCCTCTAACCTTGAATTCAATCATGTTATTGATTCATATTAGAGGAATTGTCGTTCATTACTTGAGTTACATACTTATTGAGCGAATTAGTGAGACTTTGGGACATATTCTATTCATCGAGTATGACCCCTCTGTTACATCTTGTGTCGACTTCGTTTGAGTTCAGATAGA
Source organism: Biscutella auriculata (assembly GCA_900406285.1). Taxonomy (NCBI): domain Eukaryota; kingdom Viridiplantae; phylum Streptophyta; class Magnoliopsida; order Brassicales; family Brassicaceae; genus Biscutella; species Biscutella auriculata. Next base: position 4,945 of record OVAO01001262.1, read on the forward strand.
CTGGAGCGTGGAGAAACCTCTGGAATTCAAACTCAATTTTCAGTTTGCTCCAAGTGTAAACACTCAACTCCCCTTTTTATTCGAATACTAAGAGGATTTTGTGAATCGTGTGGCAATTTGAGATATGACAAAGGATATTGTAACGTGGAAGAGTTTGATGGTAATGTGTCGGTGGATTCTTCTGTAGGATCATGCTAGAATGATCAAACACTTGTGGCCAAACAATCAGAATTGCAAAGAACTGCAGTGGGAGATCAAGGATCATCGATCAACGTTGGGGCGACTCAACAAATCAATGTAAGTTATGTTACTTCATCTCTTCAAAGTAATTGACCGATTTATTCTCCCCTTTTGTTAGAGGATGGTCGTTGTTCAGAGAATAAGAAACGTAAATTGTCAAACCTAGCTCATGGTATTATGATCACTGAAAGAGAAGATGGCCAGAGTAGTCGTTCAATAGAGGAATTTCAACCAACTGAAAATATTAGAGGCGTGGTGGGCCATGAACCACCTCTAGAACCATGAAGACAACCTGTTGGAACTGCCAAGGGCTAGGTAATGCTTTGACAGTTTGACGCCTTAAGGAGATATTTAATCAATATTTCTTGGACATATTTGCCTCTCTGAAACCAAGCAACATGATTACTATGTTCATGATGTTTGTGCAACCTTAGGGTTTAGTAATCAGTTTATTGTTTCTCACGTTGGTCTTAGTTGTGGTCTAGTTGTATTGTGGAAAACTAGGATTTCTGTTTTTGTTATTTCGGATTTCCTAAATGTTGTAGATTGCTTTTTGTATTTTCATGAATCTTCCTTCTATTAGTCGTTTGTGTATGGTAGTTTTTTGGTTCATCATAGAAACTATGTGTGAGAAAGTTTGGAGAGGATAATTTCTCATCGATGTGATCAACCATGGTTAGCATTAGGAGACTTTAATTAAATTCTCAATAATTTTGAAAAAGGGTGGTAGGATTCGGCCAGATGCTTCGTTCCATAATTTTAGAAGGTTAATTGAAGCATGTGACTTTGTTGATTTGTCATATAGCGGTAGTAAATTCTTCTAGATTGGTAAAAGGGGTTAGTACACTGTCTCTTGTTGCTTATATTTTCGTTTGCTAATAGCTACTAGTTAAACAAGTACACTGCATCGCATTCTGAATTCCTAGAGTTCGGATCATCGCCCATTGATCATCTTTATATCATCAGAAGTCGAAGTTCACAGAGGAATTTTCCGATTTGATAGCAGATGCATAGATAAACTCGGGTTTACAGAATCAGTTCTAAAAGGATGGAATCAATCGGGTATAAATGGCTCTGCGCAAATTTTAGTAGCTTCTCAGTTAATAAGTTGTCGAAAATAAATAAGTAAATGGAAACGATCTCATAAAACGAATTCGGCTGAAGAGATTATCAGAATTCGAATTTGCTTAGATTCGGGAGTATCAAATGACACATTATCAACAAAGGAAATCAAATTGTTGTGTAATCAATTAAATCAAGAATACATTGAATATGAACATTTTTGGAAAATTAAGAGAAGAAATCAATGGTTACTCAAAGGGGATAGAAATAAAATGTACTTTCATGCTTGTACTAAATCAAGACAAGCTCGAAATACTATATCTGTTATTAAGACTTTAAAGGTAATGTACAAAGGGGAGATACAAAAATTGCAGAAGTAGCTGTCGACTACTTTCAAAAATTATTTGAACAATATTCAAAGCCAAAGTGACATCTTTAGAGGCTTCCATCCAAGAGTATAACAACTTATGAATGACCAGCTAACAACCCCAATACCTAAAGTTAATCCTCTGATTACCATGTCAGATTTAGACCTATATCTCTATGTAATGTTATTTATAAGACCATCTCCAAAATATTAGTAAATTGCATGTAAGGTCACTTAGATGGGATAATTTCTGAATTTCAAGCGACTTTTGTCCCTAGAAGACTAATAACGGATAATACCATTATTGCACATGAAGTATATCACACTCTAAGAGTCAAGAAAAGACAATCAAAATAATATTTAGCCTTGAAAACAGACATACCGAATGCATATGATAAATTAAGCTCGAAATTCTTGAAAGACATTATGACCAATACGGGATTTGCAACTAAGTGGATATATTGGATAATGAGTTGTGTTACCTCAGTAAGCTTCTCGATTCTGATAAATGGAACTCCAAAAGGACTGTTTCAACCTTCACAAGGTATAAGACAATCTGATCCTTTATCACCCTATATTTTTATTCTTTATTTTGAAGTGTTGTCCCATGTGATGTCCCAAGAATTAGCTTAAAAAAATGAAGGTTTAAAATTAAATAACAATGGTCAACCTATAAATTATCTATTATTTTCGGATGGTTCTTTATTTTTTCTTCCTGCTACGCCCCAATGTCGTAGATGTATGAAAATAGTTCTTGCAGATTATAAAGATGCCTCAGGACACTCATTGAATCTAAATAAATCCTCCATTACCTTCGGTTCCCGAATTACATTTGATAAGAAATCTCAATTGCGAAACTTCTTAGGCATCCATAATGATGGTGGAAGAGGCAAGTATATTGGTCTACTTGAAGCATCAGGAAAGAGAAATTAGAAATGTTTGATCATATTCTGGACAATGTAGAGAAAGAACTTCGAATTGGAGCCTTGAGTTTTTGTCAAAAGGAGGCAAGGAGACTCTCCTAAAACTTATTGCAATAGCAATGCCAATTTATTCTATGAATATTTTCAAAATATCAAAATTAGTTTGTTCTGCAATCACAACCATGTTGGCAAAGTATTGGTGGAGTTCAAATGAAAACCAAAACAAAATGTATTTGTATAGTTGGAAAAAGATGGGAATTCCGAGAAAAGAAGGCGGTCTTGGTTTTAATGATTTGGAGAAATTCAATGATGTTCTCCTAGCAAAACAAACATGGAGAATGATAAAAAACAGAATGTCTTATGGCGCAAATTATGAAATCCTCTTACTTATCGAATGCAAATATCCTAAATGTCAAACCCAAAAAACAATCATCATATATTTGGCGCTCAATTTTGACAGGAAGATATATAATTGCAAAAGGCTTAGGTATAATATAGGAGATGGAAACATATTAACTTCTAGTCGGATGTTTGGCTCATAACAAATCTCCCTAGAGCTCCACGATCAATATCAAATAACAGAGTAGATTCTGAGAGAATGTCTGAAATGCTATCAGAATGGAAAGTCGAGGCCGAAATGCCACCGTTTTTAAAATGATTTGTAATACGATTATTTTAATAAGGGAAAATGGTGAAATACGAAACTGTCCAAGCAAAAGTTGAATAATTTTGAAGGAAAATCTGGGTGAACCCAGTAACCTACCCGCTTCATAAAATAATTCTGGAGAAAACCAAAAACAAACTCGATTGCATAAATTACACCCGATTTCATCAATTGGACCCGGTTATCTAGAAGATTTAAATTCATTGACCCGATTTTATCAATTGGGAAACCATTATGTAAAATTTTGAGGTTGTCTTCGGTAAAATCTCGATTACCAAAATCGAAAAGAACTGAGAAAACCGATAGACTACTCAACAATTCGATTTGAGTTTATAAACAACATAGTTTAAATCCTTAAACATAAATAAAGTTGAACAGCAAACCAAAAATTTTGGACAAGTGGACAACTTTACAACTGTGCAACTTATGGTGAATAATAAGTTATTTGTGCAGTAAAAAACATAGTGGTTTCACGGGCCCAAAAACATTCCTGACACATCAGAGCATTAGGGGGGTCATACTGTCTAACTGTGTTTGCCCTCCATTCAAACAGATTGTCCATATAATCCCCGTTGTGGACTTCATCACAGCTGCAATCAGAAACATAGTCAAGTACCATATCCTTGGACTTATCTATACCTTCCCGTAAAAGTTATAGATCCAACACAAGACTGTTCCTCACATCCTTCATCTAAATAACGGATTCCAGCAACGATGGTTTCATACGCGTAGCAGCCATGTCAAAACCTTTGTCTCTTCTTTCGAGATCCGAATAGACTAGAAACAGGCCGTAGAAATACCGCACTTTGATGTGACCTTTCTCTGCAACGGTTTCTAATCCTGCTAGACCTTCATCTGCTCTCTCTCCGTTCTTTTGTTGTCAAAGTAGGAAGTGATTCCTTCCCTGTAGAGTGCATAGGGATTCTTGGCCTGACAAAACGGTGTCATGGCTACAGCTAAACTCTTTATCTCTGCACTGTCTCCTATGGCTAGTTCATATTCTAGGGGATCGAGATGATATTCCCTTCGAACACCTTCAGTCTTCCAGTGCCTTCTAAACGCTTGGGATACCTTCCCGAGAGATGCACCATCTATAACACTCGACCTCGCCAGAAGTTCGTCAAGTAGATCAGCCAGAGAATAAGTTCTTCCGACGTTAGCCCTCATGCTCTTGTGATATAAAACTTGTGATGCAATTTAATGAAGAGAAGAACAAGTAGTGGGAGAGATTTTATGCATTGATTTGATACAAAACCGTATTGCATAAGAGAATAAGAAGGGGATTTATGCATTGATTTGATTTTTATTTTGTTGGCAGGTTGTAAATTAAAATTTGTTGACAGGTTGTAAATTAAATTCTATCACAACTGAAGTTAGAAGTGATAAAGGAAATTATGGACAATAACTCCAATCTCCATGATATTCCGCTACAATATCAATGACCTTACTTGCACCTCCATGTAACTTTGGTAAATATTTATATGTGATATCGTGACTCAATCGCGCCATCCAACACATGGATTCTAGCAACCTTGGGTTCATAAGTGTAGCCAACATGTCATAAATTTGGTCTCTTCTTTCGGGATACGAACGAACTAGAATCATGCAATAGAGATACCGTGCTTTGATGTGAAATTTCTCTGCAGCGGTTTCTAGTTGTGTTATACCTTCATTTTCTCTATCCGTTCTTTTGCTGTCGAAGTAGGAAGTGATTCATTCCCTATAAAGTGCATCGGGATTCCCGACCTGACAAAACTGTGTCATGCCTATGGTTAAACTCCGTATCTCTGCATTGTCTTCTATGGCTGGTTCAAATTCCAGGGGACCATATACCCTTTGAACGCCTTCAGTCTTTCAGTGCCTTCTAAACGCTTTGTTTACCTTGCCGAGAGATGCACCATTTTTGATGCTCGACATCGCCATGCGTAAGGTGATATATGTCAAAACTTCGTCGGGTAGATTAGCCAAAGGAGTTGTGACGTTAGTCATGCTCATTCTATTTGGTTTTCTTTCGTCTTCGAAATGAATTGAATTTTTTGCTAGTTTTTTCTAAGACGAGATAATGGAGCAAATTAATGAAGAGAAGAAGAAGTAGTTGAGGGTAATGGGGAGCGTAATTGGTTATATAGATATAATGATGTAATTGGAGCAATAAATGACACGTAAATCTTATTTAAATTGATATTTATTTGTATTGAAAGGGTGTGAATAGACTTTAGGGTTCGTCATCTTCCAGACGACATAATGATTATTCAATTGGACTACTATTGTTTTAGAGTGGGATAATGCGATGCAAGCATTAAATTGATTTGATTCAAAAACGTATTGGGTAAGAGAAGAAGGTGTGTAAATGGGGATTTAAATGACGCGTTGTAAATTAAATTAATGTTCTATAATTCAAAACTGTTCAAATTAATTAATTAAAAATTATGCGCGAATTATGATTGATTGATAAATACGAAATTATGCTCGACTAGACTACTTTAAGAAAAAAAATTATGGACAACTGGAACAACTAGACGTAGAGTAAATACATGGGATATAAAAAAGTCTTTTACAATTAAAGTTGAACCATTAAAGCCAAGGGATCATAAAGGGTGCATAAAGAATATGAAATAAAAGATTCGTTTCACGGTCCCATAAACATTTCTGACACATCGGATCATTAGGGGGGTCATACGCGACTATTTCGACACTCCATCCAAACGCTTCGTCCATATAATCCCGGTTGCTGTCTAGATCACCATAGTCGCAATCAACATGATACTCCACTAGAATATCAGCGAGCTTACTTACACCTCCAAGTAACTACGGTAATTTTTTGACGTGAGATCGTCACTCAATTGCCGCGACTATTTCGGCACTCCATCCAAACGCTTCGTACATATAATCCCGGTTGCTGTCTGGATCACCACAGTCGCTATCGGCATGATACTTCACCAGAATATCAACGACCTTACTTGCACCGCCAAGTAACTATGGTAAATAATTAGACGTGAGATCGTCACTCAGTTGCGCCATCCGACACATGGATTCTAGCAATGACGATTTCATAAGTGTAGCCAACATGTCGAAATCTTGGACTCTTCTTTCGAGATACGAACATACTAGAATCAGACCGTAGAGATACAGCGCTTTGATGTGACCTCTCTCTGCAGCGGTTTCTAATTGTGTCAGACCTTCATCTGCTTTCTCCGTTCTTCTACTGTCAAAGTAGGAAGTGATTCCTTCCCTGTAGAGTGCATCGGGATTCCTTCCCTGTAGAGTGCATCGGGATTCCATGTTAGACCTTTATCTACTCTCTTCGTTCTTCTGTTGTCGAAATAGGAAGTGAATCCTTCTCTATAGAGTGCATTGGGATCCACGGCCTGACAAAAATGCATCATGGTTACGGCCAAACTTCTTATATCTGCATTGGCTCCTATGGCTGGTTCAAACTTATGGTGAATATTAAGTTATTTGTGCAGTAAAAAACATAGTGGTTTCACGGGCCCAAAAACATTCCTGACACATCAGAGCATTAGGGGGGGTCATACTGTCCAACTGTGTTTACCCTCCATTCAAACAGATTGTCCATATAATCCCCGTTGTGGACTTCATCACAGCTGCAATCAGAAACATAGTCCAGTACCATATCCTTGGACTTATCTATACCTTCTCGTAAAAGTTATAGATCCAACACAAGACTGTTCCTCACATCCTTCATCTAAATAACGGATTCCAGCAACAATGGTTTCATACGTGTAGCAGCCATGTCGAAACCTTTGTCTCTTCTTTCGAGATCCGAATAGACTAGAATCAGGCAGTAGAAATACCGCGCTTTGATGTGACCTTTCTCTGCAACGGTTTCTAATCCTGCTAGACCTTCATCTGCTCTCTCTCCATTCTTTTCTTGTCGAAGTAGGAAGTAATTCCTTCCTTGTAGAGTGCATAGGGATTCTTGGCCTGACAAAACGGTGTCATGGCTACGGCTAAACTCCTTATCTTTGCACTGTCTCCTATGGCTGGTTCATATTCTAGGGGATCGAGATGATATTCCCTTCGAACACCTTCAGTCTTCCAATGCCTTCTAAACGCTTAGGATACCTTCTCGAGAGATGCACCATCTATAACACTCGACCTCGCCAGAAGTTCGGCAAGTAGATCAGCCAGAGAATAAGTTCTTCCGACGTTAGCCCCATGCTCTTGTGATATAAAACTTATGATGCAATTTAATGAAGAGAAGAACAAGTAGTGGGAGAGATTTTATGCATTTATTTGATACAAAACCGTATTGCATAAGAGAATAAGAAGGGGATTTATGCATTGATTTGATTTTTATTTTGTTGGCAGGTTGTAAATTAAATTTTGTTGAAAGGTTGTAAATTAAATTCAATCACAACTGAAGTTAGAAGTGATAAAGGAAATAATGGACAATTGTAACAATTGGAAATTATGGACAACTGGAAATTAAGGAAATTATTACAATAAAAGTACAACTGTTAAAGCCAATGAAGTAAGAGATAATTTCACGTGCCTAGAAACATCTGAGACACATCAGATCATCAGGGGGGTCATCCTCGTGTGCTTCGGAACCCCATCCATACACCTGGTCCATAAACTCACAGTGGCAATAACTCCAATCTCCATGATATTCCGCTACAATATCAATGACCTTACTTGCACCTCCATGTAACTTTGGTAAATATTTATATGTGATATCGTCACTCAATCGCGCCATCCAACACATGGATTCTAGCAACCTTGGGTTCATAAGCGTAGCCAACATGTCATAACTTTGGTCTCTTCTTTCGAGACACGAACGGACTAGAATCATGCAATAGAGATACCACACTTTGATGTGAAATTTCTCTGCAACGGTTTCTAGTTGTGTTATACCTTCATTTTCTCTCTCCGTTCTTCTGTTGTCGAAGTAGGAAGTGATTCATTCCCTATAAAGTGCATCGGGATTCCCGACCTGACAAAACTGTGTCATGGCTATGGTTAAACTCCGTATCTCTGCATTGTCTCCTATGGCTGGTTCAAATTCCAGGGGACCGAGATCAAGTACCCCTTGAACGCCTTCAGTCTTTCAGTGCATTCTAAACGCTTTGTTTACCTTGCCGAGAGATGCACCATTTTTGATGCTCGACACCGCCATGTGTAAGGTGATATATGTCAGAACTTCGTCGGGTAGATTAGCCAGAGAAGGAGTTGTGACGTTAGTCATGCTCATTCTATTTGGTTTTCTTTCGTCTTCGAAATGAATTGAATTTTTGGTAGTTTTTTCTAAGACGAGATAATGGAGCAAATTAATGAAGAGAAAAAGAAGTAGTTGAGGGTAATGGGGAGCGTAATTGGTTATATAGATATAATGATGCAACTAGAGCAATAAATGACACGTAAATCTTATTTAAATTGATATTTATTTGTATTGATAGGGTGTGAATAGACTTTAGGGTTCGTCATCTTCCAGACGGCGTAATGATTATTCAATTAGACTACTACTGTTTTAGAGTGGGATAATGCGATGCAAGCATTAAATTGATTTGATACAAAAACGTATTGGGTAAGAGAAGAAGGTGTGTAAATGGGGATTTAAATGACGCGTTGCAAATTAAATTAATGTTCTATAATTCAAAACTGTTCAAATTATTTAATTAAAAATTATGCGCGAATTATGATTGATTGATAAATACGAAATTATGCTCGACTAGACTACTTTAAGAAAAGAAATTATGGACAACTGGAACAACTAGACGTAGGATAAATACATGGGATATAAAAAAGTCTTTTACAATTAAAGTTGAACCATTAAAGCCAAGGGATCATAAAGGGTGCATAAAGAATATGAAATAAAATATTATTTTCACGGTCCCAGAAACATTTCTGACACATCATATCATTAGGGGGGTCATACGCGAGTATTTCGAAACTCCATCCAAACGCTTCGTCCATATAATCATGGTTGCTGTCTGGATCACCATAGTCGCAATCGACATGATACTCCACTAGAATATCAGCGACCTTACTTACACCCCCAAGTAACTACGGTAAATATTTAGACGTGAGATCGTCACTCAGTTGCCGCAACTATTTCGACACTCCATCCAAACGCTTCGTCCATATAATCCCGGTTGCTGTCTGGATCACCACAGTCGCTATCAGCATGATACTTCACCAGGATATCAATGACCTTACTTGCACCTCCAAGTAACTATGGTAAATATTTAGACGTGAGATCGTCCCTCAGTTGCGCCATCCGACGCATGGATTCTAGCAATGACGATTTCATAAGTGTAGCCAACATGTCCAAAACTTGGACTCTTCTTTCGAGATACGAACATACTAGAATCAGACTGTAGAGATACCGCGCTTTGATGTGACCTCTCTCTGCAGCGATTTCTAATTGTGTCAGACCTTCATATGCTTTCTCTGTTCTTCTATTGTCGAAGTAGGAAGTGATTCCTTCCCTGTAGAGTGCATCGGGATTTCATGTCAGACCTTTATCTACTCTCTTCGTTCTTCTCTTGTCGAAATAGGAAGTGAATCCTTCTCTATAGAGTGCATTGGGATCCACGGCCTGACAAAAATGCATCATGGTTACGGCCAAACTTCTTATATCTGCATCATGGTCTTCCAGTGCCTTCTAAACGCTTTTTATCTTGCTGAGAGATGCACCATCTTTGACGCTCGTCCTCGCCACGCGTAAGGTGATATCTTCCAGAAGTTCGTGGGGTAGATTAACCAAAGAAGGAGTTTTGTTCGCCATCATGTTTGATTTTCTTTCGTTCTGACTGTGTTTTTTCTTTTGTTGAAGAAGACAACTACTTCTTTAATGCTTCTTTAATAAGCTTAAGAGAGAGGAGAAGGCTTGCAATAGATGAATGACTCTTAACGAAAATGGGGCTAATTTTAATAATTGATGTGATACCAAACCATTCGAGAAGATACTAGGTGATTCGTACTCTGTTTGGGCCTATTTTAAAAATTAATTTCGGCCTTTTGCAAAATTAACTAACTTTATGATAAAAGCATAATACTTAAAAATTAGTAGTATTGGGATTTCTGACTTTAATCCATTTAAAAAGTATTAGGGTTTTTAAAAAAATATATACGAGGAAAAATAAAACAAACAGAACATTCTCGAGTTGCAACATTCCCACCGTTTGTATACATGATCCGACAACATAGTCATATAACGACAAAGAATGAGTGAAATTTTTAAATAATTCAAATAACCGAACATAGCTGTCTACAAGAAATGGGCAGTTCCAGATCCTTAATAGTTGTCTTTTAACCTTGTTACGAAATCTTTGGTTGAACCTACATATAATCTATTAATTTGTAATTGTCCACATCATTGTAGTATTTTAATCATGATTTCTAATGTTTATATATAAATTTAGAGAAAATGACTAGAATAGTATAGAAAAGTCGGAATATTAGTAGAGTAACATACATATTTCAAAAACTACTAGAATGTTTTTCGTACCCTTGTAAATTATGAAAGACACCCTCGCTTATATTTAATCAACATATCCACGTCACTAACAGGTGTTTTACGTTACATACACTGGCTGGGTTAGTCGTAATC
>OVAO01001263.1:0-15772 GCA_900406285.1 Biscutella auriculata
TGTTCGCGTGAAAAGCTGAAGATCGCAAGTTCGAAGACGAAATCAATCTCTTTTGCTTCGTTTAAGAGTTAATGTGGAAGATGACGGGGATAGATTTCGTTAAAGCAACCTTGTCTTGCCGGATTTGCAATGTAGATGTGAACTGCTAGTCGTTTTATTCTTATTACTGAAACGGCAGAGCATGCGATATGAGAAATTTTTGTTCCGCACTAATTTTTTTTGTTTGTCAATCAAAATTTAATTAACTAAACTGAAACATGAAGATTACAACATGTCATGAAGAATTTTTTTTAATTCAGGTATAAAGGAAACCTCATTAACGAATAGATAAGTAACACTAGAAATTTTTTGATATACAATACCAAAATCGAACCACCAAAAATATATGAAATCGGTAATACCAATCTAAGATATTAAAATGAGATGATAATCTAATCAAACCGACTTAATTGAAAAAACTCTAGTTTATTTATTACTAACACTAAAATCTAAACCTGTTAAAATTAAAAACCAAAATACAAACACACTAAACTCCTAAATAAACCTAGACACCCATTTAAGACTATAGACCTAACCAAACTTTGAAACACTAGTAATAACACTCACCTCCAAATCAGTCCAAAATACGTGGCCATAATATAGAGAGAAGTGTCCAACACACGTGTCACTATCTCAGCAACACATCGACATGCAACCGCACACTGGAAAATGATTGAGATCTGGATCTTCACCGCACCTTGCCTAACTGACTCGTGCCCTATCTTGCTTCCAAACACCATGCACCGAGCCGGTATGAAACTCTTCGATCCAACACAAAACATATGTCGGAAACTGTAAAAAGAACCAACTCGAGACCAAGATGAGCACCAAACCGAGCTTCGGCAAGGGACAACACTAAGAGGAAAATGAGCTTCGCTATTCCGAAAGCTCCAAACCGCCGAAAGAGGAAAATCACATTTCAAGCTCGAAAAAATCCATGGCGATGAACAAAAGGTCAAATCCCATAAAAACACGGGTAGGGATTGACTCGCTATATTCTTCTCCCTTCCTTCAATTTATTTACTGACTGTACAGGAAAAAAAAAAACAATTAAAAAAAAACTACCTCTCCCTCTCACGCCAGAGAGGAAGGAAACACTACCGGAGAAAATTGGTTTGGACCAAATGAAGAGAGAGTTGAGCCAAGAGACAACCCGTCTTATAAGTCAGTTTTTTGTTTTATAATTATTTTATTTAAAAAATATTAAATCAGTCTAATACTAATGATTAATATATTTTAAGCTTTGTTTTATAAAATTTAAATATGATGTTGTTTTTGGTTTTTTATTAGTCAATAAATTCTAACATTGTAATAATTTTAATCTTTCATTTTAATCGTAAGTTTTTATAATCATAATTTTTATATATAACTACTTAGTATTTTTATGCTCCAAACAATATGATTTTATATTCAAACTTAAATTCTAAAATTATTTATTTATAAAAACTAAATAATAAACTTCATTTATTTGTAATCATTTTTTAAATATTTTTAAAAATATAATAATTATTTTATATATAATTAATTATTATTTTTGATTAATTTGACTTTCTATAAAGTTAGATTCATGAAATTTTGTGCAACTATATATGCAAAAATTACAATATGAAAAGTTGTGGTCAACAAGCAACTTGAAACAATCGTTGAAATGCCTAAACTGATAATTGTTTGCCGAAATGTCATCATCTTTTTAATACAATTATTTGAATAAAGAATAATGGTGAAATATGAAACTGTAAAAAAAAAGTTGAAAATTACATAGCAAAACCTGGGTGAACCCAATAACCCACCCACTTCATAAATTAATTATAGATATAACTACAAACAGACCATAAAACATAAATTAAATCTGATTTCATCAATTGGGACCCGATTATGTCAGTCAAATTCTGAGTTATCTCGGACCCCAAAATCGTAAAAACATAGCAAACCTTAGAGTACTCGAGATGACTTTACAACTAGAAAACTTGGGTTAATTAACAAGAAGAAAATGCAATCTCTGGATTTGGTCGTGCCATAAACATTTCTGCACAACTCGTAGTGCTACTATCTCAGAATCTCCACAGCTGCAGGCGTCACATTCATATTCTTCTAGAAGCTCTACCGCAATCAGTGGACCTCCAACTAAGAACATTAAATGATTATTCCCAAGATCGTTCCTCAGTCTAGACATCTCAGCCAAGGATTCTAACACAAGTGATTTCATTAAGGTAGACAACTTCGAGTATCCTTGGTTTTTTCTTTCACCCCCTACAAAGTAGAATCAAACCATACACATACCATGATTTAGGTGTCTTTTTGTGAAGCTGATTCTAAATGTCACAACTCTCCCTCTCGTTCCTATGTTCTTGTTTTATTGAAGAATGTAGTGATTCCTTCCTGGTACAATGCCTCGAGATTCCCAACTTGACAAAATTCTTCCACGACATCAACCTCTTTATTATTTCTGAACCGTATAAATAATCGTTGTCCAAGAGGACACTGACAGCGAATGGGTTGAGATTTTCAGAGCTTGTTAAAGGCTTTTAACACCATTGTGATATTTGCACCATTACTCAAGTTATGGTTAGCCACACGTAAGGTGATGTCCTCAAGAATTTCTTTAAGAAAATTTGTCAGAGAATGTCCATTTGTTTGCGCCATCTTTCTACTTTGGAATTTTTTTTCCGTTATCGTGAAGACAAGATAATGGAACAAATTAATGAAGAGAAGAACTGAAGTAGTGGGTTTAATAGATATAATGATTGAAAGGGTGCAATAAATGACACCTAATGATAATATAATTTATTTTTATTTTTATTCAAAGGGTGCAAGTAGACTTTTGGGGAATGGGTAATACAAACGACGTAATGATGATACAACTGAACTACTACTGTTAAACTAAGTAATGCAATGAATTGATTTGATACAAAACCATATTAAGTAAGAGAAGAAGAAGGGTTTCGATTAATGAATGTGTTTAATGATGGGTTGTAATTAATGAGAAGGTTGTAAATTAAATTAATGTGATACAAAACAGTGGAAATAAATCGTCGTTGTTGGTTTATTTTAGAGGCGTAGAAATAAATTAAATAAATATTGGTGGAAAATATGTACGACTAGACAACTATTTTCGATTGGGTAAGGACGACTGGAACAACTAATTTCAATGAAACTTAAGATAAATAAACAAGGATAAACAAATATTACAATAAAATTTCAACGTAGAGGGCCCATAGAGGGTTCATAAATACTATGAAATAAGAGAGTGGTTTCGTGGTCCCAGAAACATTTATGACACATCGCTTTAGGGGGGAGATACTCGTCTCCTTCTGCCATCCATCCAAACGCATAGTCCATATACTCACATTTACCGTGTGTATCATCACAACTGCAATCAGAAACATATTCCACTAGAATATCAACGACTTTACCAGCACCTCTTTGTAAATGCACTAAATAATCCGTAAGATCGTCCCCCAGTCACGCCATATCAAGCATGGATTTTAGCAACGATGGTTTCATCAGCGAAGTCAACATGTCGAAACCTTCGTCTCTTCTTTCGACATTAGTGCAGGCTAAAATCAGGCCATAGAGAACCTCGCTTTCATGTGACATTTCTCTACAGCGGCTTCTAATTATGTCAGTCTTTCATCTGCTCTGACGCTTCTTCTGTTGTTGAATAAGATAGTGATTCCTTCCCATTATAATGCCTCGAGAGTCCCAACTTCACAAAATTTTCTCATGGCCACGGCTAAACTTGTTACATCATCACTGTCTCCGATGCTTAGAACAAATTCTAGTGGACAAATATGACATTCCCCTCAAACGCCTTGAGATTTCATGTGACATTTCTCTTCAGCGGCTTCTAATTATGCCAGTCTTTCATCTGCTATGTCGCTTTTTCTGTTGTAGAATAAATAGTGATTCCTTCCTAGTATAATGCCTTAGGATTCCCAACTTCACACAATTCTCTCATGGCCACAACTAAACTTGTTACAACATCACTGTCTTTGATGCTTGGAACAAATTTCAGTGGACCAAGATGACATTCCCTTCGAATGCCTTGAGAGTTCTAGTGCCTTCTAAACGCTTTAGATACCTTCCCGAGATGTGCACCATGTTTGAAGTTCGACTTTACGACGCGTAAGGTGATATTTGCTAGAAGTTCGCCGGGTAGATTAGCCAGAGTATATGTTCCAATGTTCGTCATGGTTACTCTGTTATATTTTTCTTTCGTCTCACTCTTCTTACTATGTTTCTCCTTTCTTGAAGAAGACAACTGAGAAGGGTTTCAATAAATGAAAATGGGGCTAATTTAAGAAGAAAAGAATAAGTAATGATTCAAAGGGTGCGAGTTTTGGCAAACGGCGTAATGATGATTCAACTAGACAACTAATCTAGACTGAGTAATGCATTGAATTGATTTGATACGAAACCGTATTGAGTAAGAGAATAAAGGTTTCAATTAATGAAGGATTTAATGAAGCGCAAATAAATCAAACCCTACATATTATTCGGTGGAAATTATGTACGACTGAACTACTATATTCGATTGACTTAGGAAAACTGGAAAACATAATTTCAACGAAACTTAGTAGGAATAAACGCAAAAGAGATATTATACAAGCCATGAAACAAGAACGAACATCAAGTCTTACATGAATAAAATAGTCTTACAATAAAGGTTTAAGGAAGATCAAAAATAGCGTCCATAAAGGGTCCGTAAAGATGATGAAATAATATATTGGTTTCACGGTCTCAGAAACATGTTTGACACATCATTTCGATGGGAGGGGGAAAATCCATTTCTCCTTCCCTCCATTCGTACAAATGGTCCATATACTCTCGGTTGTAGTCTTGATCATCACAATTGCAGCCAGGTTCATTTTCTGCTAGAATCTCAACCACCTTAAGAGCACCTCCATGTAAAAGCGGTAAATAATTATACGTCAGATCGTTCCTCAGTACCTGCATGTCATCCATGGATTATAGCAACGATGGTTTCATCAGCGTAGCCAACATGTTGAAACCAGCAGCAAAAAATTGAACATTCCCGCCAGCAGAAACGTGAAAATTTTAAAGAATTCGAAAAGCTAAACTATTCCAATATAGTTGTCCTCAAGAAATTAGTAGTTTCATATCCTTAATAGTTGTCTTTTGACCTTTTTAAGAAATCTCTGGTTGAACCTACTTTTAATCTGTTAATTTGTAGTTGTCCACATCATTTTAGTATTTTAATCATGATTTATAATGTTTCTGTATTAAAATTATTGCATAATCAAATAATTCAAAGGTTTGACATCATTATAGTCACCAAGATGGTATAAGGTTCCATATAATGTCAAATGTTGTCTATGAGAAACCATTAAAACAAATACAAAATTCACGATTTCATAAAAACTTTGATGTAATCATCATTCACTTATTCATAAAAACTATAATGTAATCATCATTAACGAATTCATAAACCAAATTTAAAGTAATCATCATTAATTTTGAGAGTTGACATTGAATTGACGTTAGTTCTTTTTAATTTAATATGAGAATATCCCCTTATAAAACCAAACAAAACATACAAAACAAGGGGATTTTTTTTTTTTCCAACCGTGCTTTATTTTCTCTGTGTTAGTCATATTAATATAGTTTGATTTATATGTTCATTATTTTCTGAATCTATGATATTTTTTAATTAAATATCCCCCTTTTGAAGAAAAAACGAGGAATGGACATTGAACTGACGTAGTACTTGTACTTGAGTGTACTTGCGTCATTGACGTAATTGGTAATTGAGAACTCACATGTGTAATTGTAACTCGTAGTATTCAAGAACTCTAGAAACAAGATCGGAATAACACAATGTCGATTATTGAATGAATCACGAATGCCTAAGTTAATAGAAAAGCTTCCACAACGAGAAGTTTCACGAGCAAAGGTAGACAAAACACTTGATCCCAAAAAATTTGAATAAGTAACATGTGTGAGCCCAAATTTCAATGGCACGATAAAAGATCCCGCTATGCCAAACCCTGCAAACCACAGAGAAGAGCCTCACATTAAAGCTAGAAGATCCACTAACCACGAAAACTAATACAACTTGCAAACTAAAATAAACCCCAAAAACTTAATTAACCCGTCGAGCTAAAAGATTATCGACACAAAAATTGGTTCAAATCTAGATAACGACAAAACTAAATTAACGAAACAACCTTACAACAAAAAAACCAGCAAAACCACATCGAGCCAAGACCACACTGTCAAGCCCAACAAACTCGGGACTGACAAGCAACAAAAACCTTCAACTCGTACCTCTTCACGGACGAGCCAGATCAAACATCATCCTCAACCAAAATCTAGAAGAGAACACGAGAGCCAACTAATACACGTCGAAATAGCAACTTTAAGCACCTCGCTTGGCCGCTTACCAAGTTAGACCTAATCAGAGCATACGGCTAGGAGGGAACCCGACTCATAGCTTGGTCACAAACGAAGCTGGTCGAAACCCACAACAGAAGACGAAACCCACCGAGACTCGCTGGCCACTACCGAAACACCTCAGGAGACACCAACCCTCGGCCAACTGACCCAGAAAATGCAACCGCGGAAGATCAAAGAGGAAACACCGTCAGACAAGGATTGTGACGCTGGAGCCACGCAAGACGAGAACTAGGCCTAACGGCTATACAAAATAAAAAGAGAAAGAAAGAGAGGGAAGGAAACCGACAACAACATTACCGAAGTAGCTGGTTGTCAGTCAAAGAAAGGAAAAAAGGGGAGGTGGCGGTCTGGGAAGCTAGGGTTTCGAGAGAGAATGAATGATTTTTTTACTCCTAGAGGATTTAAACAATGAAGACGACATAAGCGGCTGGAATGCGACATAAGTTATTATAACAAAACTTAGCTAAATTAACTAATTTTTTTTTAAAATAGCCTAAAATGAAAAAAAATTAAGCTAAGTGACTCACCTTAACCTCATAACGATGTGTGTCCTCTGAGTCTCCGTATTCAAGCCAGCGACTCTTCAGCCAATGTAGTATTGGAAACCAACAACGTGAATCTTGCGTCAAGTTATCTGAAACGAAACAAGTAATTTGATCGACCAACTATGAGTCGTCTTCCCTACAAGTAATTTTTAATACAAGTATTAGATCATGAATTACTTAGTTAAAGACTCATTGCTAATTTATGTATATGTATATAATCAGTATCGGTCTAAAGAAATGTGGTGCCTAAAGCAAAAAAAGAAAAGAATTGTGTGCTCCTTAAACTTGTATAACATAACGCAACTCTTTAGCTTTGATGTCCTAAAAACCCTAATTTTACTTGTTTTAGTTTAGGGCTAATTGTGAGATCAATGTGTGGCTCATATATCCCACATCGGAAGTTTACTGAGAAACTGACCAATATATAAGGGAGAACAAACCAATTAGTATGAGGCTTTTTGGGATTGTATCCAATAAGATAGTCGTGCGGGCCCTAGTGGCCCAAAATATATAAAATCATACTAATGAGTTTGGTGGGCCCGAAGTAGCGGCCCACGGGAGGTGGACATTACACTAATCCTGCTTACAAGGCATGGGATTAAGATGTTGAAGAAAAAAAGAGAAAATGTACGAATCGTTGGAGATGAAACCAGATTTCCAGACCACATGACCATCAAGCTAGTTCTTAACCGTCTGGAATAGTAGGAGTAATATCCGGTTGAGACAATGTATTAACCACATGTTCGTTGTCTCCGTTTGTTGTGAAATTTCAATAGGAAAATTAGCCTCGGAGAACACAACATCACGCGAGACTATGAACTCATTTTTCTCAATGTCAAAGAGGCGTCAGGCTTTCTTGCCTTGTGGATAACCAACAAAAACACAACGCCTGCTAAGTGAAACAAACTTATCCCCATCACGTAATTGATTATGCGCATATGCTAGACATCCGAAGACTCTCAAGTGTGTATAGTTTGGTGACGTGTGATACAATCTCTCATAAGGACTCACATTGTTCAGGATTGGTGAAGGAGTTCTATTGATCAGATATGTAGCTGTTAATAAACACTCGCCCTAAATTTCTATTCGAAGGTTTGATTGAAAACGTAGAGCTCGAGCAACGTTCAAAATATGGCGATGTTTTCTTTCAACTCGACCATTATGTTGGGGAGTGCCCACACAAGAAGTTTCGTGAAATATTCCCTTAGATTGAAAGAAATTCGACAAACTCAAAAATTCTGAACCGTTATCACTGCAGATGGTTTTAACAGGAACTTCAAATTGCCTTTCTGTTAAAGCAATGAAAATTTTCAAATAGTTTGTTGCTTCACTCTTGTTCACAAGCAAATATAACCACACAGCACGAGAGTAGTCATCGACTATAGTAAGAAAAAATCGAGCACCAGTGTGAGATGGTGTTCTGTAGGGACCCCATATATCAACACGAACAATTTCAAAAAAATTCGATGTTTTATTCAAACTTATCGGAAAAGAATCTCTTGTATGTTTAACGTGGAGACAGACATCACACGCTTTATTCGAAATAACAGAAGAATTGAAAATTGAAGGAAGTAGTCCTACTATATTCGCAGACGCATGACCAATACGTTGATGCCACAACTCATAGTCTTTTCATCTCTTGTTGTTGTTGCACACACAATCTCCAAGCTGCGAAAATGATAAGTACCTCCTATGCGTTTACCCGCTCCAATCACTGTCCTCGTAGTGTGGTCCTATACCACAAGGAATTGGTCAGCTAACTGAACAACGCAGTTATTCTCATCCAATAACTGAGCCACAGAAATCAAATTCAATTTTTATTCTTCCACTATATAAATTGATTTCAAAAGCAAGTCTTGACTTATTCTGACTGAACCCTCTTTGCTTGCAAACCTCTGTCTACCATCGGCCATGATTATCAGAACCGGTGGAATATTTCGAACATCAGATAATAACACAAATTGTCCCGTAAGATGGTGTGAAGCACCAGAATCCATTATCCAGTTATAGATAAAAGCGTTACCTGAAGATTTCTCTACTGAGTCATCGTGGGCAGCATTGTTGTTGAGAATACTTTTGATGGCACACCATTGTTGTTGGCTCAACACATTGACATTGTCACGGTCCTTATCAAAGACAACGTAGTTAGCATGCTCAACTTGTTTTTCTGCTGCTTGAGTCGTGACTTGATTTGCCCCATATGTAAGCTTCCCACAGCCTTTGTTCATACCATATGTACGTCCTTTATCCTGAAGAGTTTGTCCCTTCGATCGATCTCCCCACCACTCGGGAAAGCCGATAACACCAAAACAATTTTCAGATGAATGCCCTGTACGATTACAGTGCTTGCAAACTTGTTTCTCCTTATTTTCCTCAGGTTTAAATCGTTTAATTTGAGTTGCAAATGCAGTTATCTCTTCTTTGTCTCCATAACCAGATTGAAGGTCTTCTGCGTATCGCAAGACACTGTAGATTTCCTCCAATGGTTGCAACAGTGCACGAGAAACCAAACTTGAACGAACAGATCGATATTGCTCATCCAACCCAAAAAGAAATTGGTGCACTTTCTCTTCTTCATGATCAGTTTTTAGTGAGGCACCGAGATTACAAGTGCACCCTCCACAAGTACAAACTTTGATCGGTTTATGACTAGCCAAATTGTCCCAAATTTGACTCTGCTTCCCAAATAAGCTTCAATTGCTAGTCCACGCTGCTTGCAACACGCCAACTCTACTTTGAGTTGTTGAATTCGTGCACCATTCAAGACTGAGAATATCTTCTCAAGATGATCTCACAGATCCTTGGCCACATCCCAGTGAGAGATAGAGGAATGCAACGCCGGATCTATGGACATCTTGATCCATGACACCAGTAACGCTTGTATTGTCTTCCAATCTTCAAGATCAGGAGACCCTACATTAGGTCTCGTGATAGTTCCATCTAGAAAGCCAAATTTCTTTCTAGATGTCAATGTCGTTTCCATCCTGATCACCCACTCAAAGTAGTTGGATCCCTTGAGCAAAAGATGGGAGATCACAGCACCCGGGTTGTCCGTTGAGCTCAGATCATAGGGAGAAATTGTTTTTCTCACCTTAACGTTTGTAGGAACGTTAGCCATTCAATCAAATTTTTCTTAGAAGAAAAAGTCAAGCTCTGATGCCGTATAAAGTTCAAAGGAGATTTGTGAAGTTTCTGTGTATTCATTGAAGAGATTACAATCATACATATAGAGATTTACAAGCTAAACATAACCTAGAAATATTAGGAAAATATACAGAGCATATTCTGTTGAAATCATATGTACATAACCGGACCAGTCATATAAGTGAACCAATGCTAAAACCAGAGTAACGATAATAACGGAATCGATATTAGCAACTTTAACAAAAACATCCAGAGGATCAACTCGGAGGAAAACAGGAACCGCTTTCTTCTTGTAAGCAAATATCTCATTAAGTACTTCCACCCACAAGTCTAAAGAGATGTGACTCTTCGATATGACATATATGGCAACTTCTGACTCCCATACTGCCTGATTCTGAGAGGAATTATTTCCTGCAGATGTAACTGATCTAATACCTTTTCTATCTAACGAGTGGATAAGGTGGCTAAGGAAAGTTCTCCGGATTTCTTACCCAATTATAAGGATATCTACTACAAATATTTCATTGTTCAAACAAATATTTGCAGAAAAGAGATTTCTATTTTTTAGGATGACTAAGAAAATATTTTATTATAAGGATATCATTTTTCTACAATAATATATCACATTTAAAATATATATCTCTAAAAGAATAATATTTGTTATTTATTTTTAAAAAAATTAATAATTTAATAATATTTTTTTAAATATCCCTAGATTTTATGATTCTTTTAAAAATAATCCCTAGATTTCACGATTTTATAATATTTAAATTTTTTATAATTTAATAATTTTAAAGAAATATAATGATTATAGATTTAAGAATATTTTTTCATTATTTTTACTAGATATTTTTACAACAAAATACAAAACACGTAGTTCAAATTATATTTAAAATCATTAAATTTTTAAAAACATAGACTATTTGTTAACAGTTTTAATAATAGGTTAAATTTATTTAAATTAGATAAAATAATATTTTAAAATCTATGTTTTATTGCATTATTATATTTTTATAATTTAAAATATTAATTATAAATATTAATTTTAAAATAAAAAATATTTGCGTTAAACGTTGGTTCAACTCTAATATATTGTAATATTATAATCTTTATTTATGTTTAAAAAAACATGAGTGTCATCCGATACGGGTAAGAGAGACCGGCTGAAAGATCCGAGAGGAATGAAGGTCCTGACTAAGGTTGGCCTTACATGTTTGGGCTATGTAAGAGGTCTAGGAGATATGTCCAATCAAAAAGCCTTATTCCGTTAGAAGTTTAAAGCCAAGATGAAAGAAATAAAAACATATGTTCGGGTAATAA
This sequence comes from Biscutella auriculata, assembly GCA_900406285.1. NCBI lineage: Eukaryota > Viridiplantae > Streptophyta > Magnoliopsida > Brassicales > Brassicaceae > Biscutella > Biscutella auriculata. The sequence continues at coordinate 11,466 of OVAO01001263.1, forward strand.
GGTTATGGATTTACTAATACATCAGTGTTTAGCCTTTGAAGATTGGATACTAACAAAAATAAAAGAGAAAAACATATCAATATAGCAGTTTTTCTTAGTCATGAGATTTTGGATATCGAATCGGATACAGTTCGGATATTTTGGATCTTTCGGATATTGGATTTCATATCCATATGCGATCCAAATCAATATTGTTTCGGTTCGGATCAGATAAAAAATATAAAAAATATTTTTCGGAGAAATTCGGATTGGATACGGATCGGTTATCCGATCCAAATTGAAAAAATAAGCGAAATAAGAAAAAACCTAATTAAATCCGCAAAATCCGAAAAAACTCGAAAAACCCGAAAAAAACTAAAAATATATGAAAAGAAAATCCGAAAAAATCCGAAAAATTAGGTTATGCAAATAATTTTGGATATCCATATAAAAATCCAAATGTTTTTAGTTATGAAAATAATTTCAGATATCCATGGATATTCAGATATTATCCGATCCGATATCCATGGATATTAAATTCTATATCTGAACGGATATTTGCTCGTATCCTATATGAATCAAAATTTGTGGATCGGATCCGGTTTAGATTTATAAATGGCTAACCCGTGGTCGGGCTAGCAGTCTACCCGGTGGTTAATTGTTGGAATTCACAACGGGCCAATATCTGAATCTTAAAGTTTTTTTCAATATTTTCACACGCGTATCATTTGATTATTTTCACTATTTCTAGGACGAAACAACTGCGGCTAAACCAAATCACGACCTAACCGACATAACAAAGGAAAACAAATTCACACAGGTAAACTTAGATTCCAGATTTATTGTCTTTACATCTTGTTATTTTCTCATTCGATATAACATTTACCACCAATACTACCTGCAGGATGAAACAGATCGGGGTGACCTAAATGATGGACCAAACCAAACCAATTCAGTCTCAAATGTAGGGCATTCAACAGGAAGAGATGAATCCACACAAGTAAACAAACTGGACTTAATCAGAAACCTTACAAACATACCTACCTCGTGGTTATATCCCAATGGCTAACTCATGTTCAGTCTAGTAGTCTGATTGGTGGTTAGCCTTCTGACTCATACTAAGTGTGAAAGTGTATATTACACCTAACGATTGGTTATCTGTTTTTCAGTAATATGATGCACATATTGTTATCCCGTAACCATTCAATTATACATTCACATTTGCATCTTACTCTTGTTTAACGAAGGGACTAAACTATATGTTATTCCTAGAATTTATTCTATTCCACAGATGTTATTCGCTATTTTCACATTTCAAATTAACTTACTTTGTAGGCCAACCCAATTGGTAGTAACCAAGAAACCAATATACCGCCACTGGATAAGGCGCCAATCGAAGTGATTCCCGGTACAGAGGTAGAACAATACCAACAGACGCAGGAACACACAAGCCCTAAGGATTCTCCACCACCACATAATAAAACTAACCCGATCACAGGAAGGGTATAAAAAAGGAAAGCTACCCAAAACACATGGGGTAGTCACACAGAGGTTGTGTCCAATGATGTATGTAATGAATATTGTGCAAATTATTACAACTCAATGTTAAAATACGGGATCCATCATATGCTTCTATCATGTTAGGTTGCCGTGGAAATTGGGGAAGTACCCCCACCTAAGAGAAGACATGATTCATTCCCCTACCCGTTTGAAAGTTTGGTGGCGAACACTTTGGCAGGATTCATTAGACAACCCAATCAACTATTTCCAGTGTTGGACATCCTCACGTACGAAGTATTGCGGTGCAATATGATAAACTACCCTGACAAGTAAGTACCCACTTATACATCATCGACAAGTATGATTAACTTATGACACGCTTATACAAACCTGTCTGTCGTGCAGACTACACAAATCTAAGCAAAAAATACGAGTTCACCAGCAAATTCCTACCCGAACTAGGCACACCAAAGCATTTACTCGACACTATGGTGAGTTACCCAATGCACCCACAATTGTTACTTATCTAGACTTTATCTCTAATTGCTTCCATCGCCTAACAAACGCAGCACATGGAATTCTTAATTCATATGTTGGGGATTCAACACTCACATATTCTAAATAAGGAAAGATCTCGTTTTGTCTCACCCATGTTCATCCACCATGTCCTTCTTAAGGCTAGACACTTCGTCGCTGCAAAAGACAAAAGCAAGGTCCATTGGTCAAGGGCTATTAGGGAGTACGTTTCAAACCCGTGTGGGGAATGGATCGAAGATATTGACACAATATATATGCCAATGAAATTGCAGAACAACCGATGGGTTGGGTTGGTTATCAACTTTAGGTTGTCGTTTATCGAAGTGCTGGACCCAAACTGCACCATATATCAAGATGAAGAACTTGACAAGACTCTTGTTACTCTTTCTAACACCACTCCTTATATACTGAAGTCCTACTGCAGATCAAGGAATTCAGTACATCTTAGTCTAACCGCCTTCAGAGTCCAACAAACCACCGGTTTATATCAGAACACCTGGGGAGGAGACTGTGGACCCGTTTCAATAAAGTTTATGGAACTCCACGCACACGGCAATCCACAGGAAATGTTGTCCAAACTAACCGACAGTAACGTAGATGACCTAAGGAAGCAATATGTCTTGGATACATGCGTTCATTACCTACTTCCGTTGTATGGTCACAAATACATGCCGCGCTAATTGTCTCCCGTTGTTATCTATTTAGTCATGCCTCACCTATTTCTCTACTACTCTAGGTGATTTTTTGGGGGTTCTGGCAGTTGGCTAATATTTTTCAATCTTATACGAATCTACAATTGACTTGTTGTTTTCATTGTGTATTTAGTCTTTTAATTTCATTGATTACCTCAAAGCAGCTGTTTAACAGGTGTTACAGTGTGGTTAACATCCTGAATTTAAAAGATTTAACCCACTCAACTTAAACTACCTAACCATATTTCAACATACTCTTGACTTGGTCGTGATTATCTTGTACTAAAACTCACCGACCTAACTTGTGCTTAACTATTACTTAAAGCTTCAAACCACAGTTAAGTGCAGGTCTGTAACTCCGTTGTGTTTCGCTTGTTTATTTAGTAACTTATAATTACATTAACGTACCGTGACTTTCGGTAAGTCGTGTTTCCCTCCAACATAAAGCCCGTCCAGTACTCCCCTTTAATTGTATTTATTCCACTTAAAATCAACAGTAATCCATTTAAAATCACGCCCACGTATTTATTCTGTAACTCATGGTTAATTCCACCGCACTTAAAATCACCCTACATTTTTGGTTTGTAAGACATAACCCATCTAACCATAATTCAACATATATGTGGAATAAATCTTTTCCATCATGCAGTTTGTATTATAATTACATTAGTTACCTACAAGTAGCCTCTTTAACCAACCGACGCATTGGCTTGTGGTTAGCATTCTGAATATCAAGATTTAATCCACTCAAAATCACGCTGATGTTTATACTTTGTAGGTTATGGTTACATTAAGCTATGATAAGTTGGTTAAAAAAACAATATCAACCATAATTCAACATAGTTTACCCTGAATTGATTTTCCCATTACCAACAAAAAAAGATTAGGTCACAAAATATACCCTAAGTACGCGACCAAATAACAAACATTGATTCCCCAACAGTTTCAACAAAAGTGGTCTTAATGGTTGGCTAACCATCCAATACTGATATACCTTTCTTGGACAGTCACCCAATAACCCGTTTGAAAATAACAAAATATAACCAAATTCATGTAATACGTTCTTCATCAAAGCTCGCTACAACCAAAAAAATCAAACTTGCAGCGCCTGATGTATTCTACAATTTAACATTATATTGGATATCACATGATTGACCATAATTTATAGGTCATTCTCAGTAGCGTCGAACGTAATAACGTATTGACTAAAACATGATTATTCAAATATCGTCTTCGACGATAGTTGGCTAACATTCAGTACTAGCTTTTATGTCAAGCTAATTGGCTAACTAAATCACATTAATATTCTTATTGTTATCTTAATATGATAGGCTAACATCAAAGGTCAAAACAGAGATGACCATATCTACAACCGTCTTGTTTATGACTAATGTAACCACAATTCAGTCTTATAGGTTAACACATTGTTGACCACGGGAACGTTTACAACGCGTTCTGTCTCTATGTCCATTAACTACAATTCAAAGGTCAAGAAAATAACTTCGCTACTGAGAAGCGTCGAATGTACAAATTTTGCTACTAACTAACACATGATCCACCACAAATTCAAATATCGTCTTCGACGATAGTTTGGCCACA
>OVAO01001264.1:149-15770 GCA_900406285.1 Biscutella auriculata
CAATCTCTTGTCAATGAAGCATTACTAGAAAGCATTAAACAAAATTCCATGATAAACAATAAATCGATAACTTAAACAATATTTTGGAAAGAATCGACTAACAACCTATTCACTTAATTCGGGAATCCTATCAAGAACCTCTCGGGTGCTAGTATTCCTATAGATCTAGATTTAGTTAGCTACTCCTAATCTAGCATTAACCACATGAACAAGTTGAGAATATCATTTCTACTATAGATCTAAACCATTTCTAGCAATCCAACACCTATCAATCTAACCCCTAATCCATAAGTCTACAATAGACTACTCAGAGCTCATGTCTAGAACACTTTGACAGTTTCTAGACATGGCTTGTGATAGCAAACAAGATTAAAAGCAAGAACAACAATAAAAACAAGAACAATCGTATAAAATAAACTTGCATAAATTAAAAATACCAAAAGTATCTCTCACAAATGAGATCTAAACTTCAAAACCTAAGAAAACTGAGTGAAAAACGTTATTAGGGTTTTTGGGGTTGATTCTTTATATAGGAGGCCCAAAATCGAGCAAAATATGGAAAGTATATTTGGGGCGGCGAGGCCTCCGCCGGTCAGTGCAAACCGGCGTGCCTGACCGGTATGCCTTGTCCAGGGCCGCTGCTCGGGCTGCGCCGGTCAGTGCAGACCGTCGCACTTGGCCGGCGCTGCTCCTCCAGGTTCTCTTGCTCGGCCTCCGCCGGTCATGGCTTCACCGGAGGGCCTGACCAGCGGTCTTCCTCCAGGCTCGGCTGGTTGATGTCCGCTGGTCTGGCCTTGGCCGGCGTGGTCTTTGCCGGCGGCCTTGAGAGATTCTGGGCTTGGCTGCTTTTGTTCGTTTTTGTACGCTTTTGCTCCGTATTCGATCGGTTCTTCTCTTTTGCTTCCTCTGCACCTGAAATGCTGAAAAACATGCAAATGCAACCTAAAGACTCTAAAATGCATCCTTGACTAACGAAAAACGAATGAAAACTGAGGGGTAAAATCGGTAAAATTCACACTCATCATAACTACTCACAAACCATAAATAACTTAATCAGATCAAGCAAAGACAAAGCAATAAAACTGTAATTAAGGCAAGGTTCCTTAACAAAACGTTATTACAAGATCTAGAATACGAACTAAAAAAACTATAGTGGCTCTCCCGAAGGAGGCTACTAAGACTTCCTAGAGCCTAAAACGTCCTATCCGACTTATTGTACTCCTCCTCTACTTATTTCTACCCCTTACAAATGATGTCATGAAGTGATTATTTATAGGAGAGAGATCACGGGAAAAAACGTCCATTTTTGGCAAAAGTCTCGACCAATATTCGGTCAAGGGGTGGCCGATATTCATTCTTCATTGCCCGATATTGGAGTATCGGCCAACGGATGGCCGATATTGCCTTGGTCTTGGTCGATGTTGGAGTATTGGCCATAGCCTGGCCGATATTGCACCCTCCATGGTCGATATTGGCTCCTTGGCCATGAGGTGGTCGATACTCTAATATCGGGCAATGAAGAATGAATATTGGCACTCCATGGTCGATGCTACACTCCCTATGGCCGATATTCCTTGACCCAAGATGCTTCGGTTGATTCCGCATGGCCCGAGACCGATTTTAGGGCCCGAAAACGGCTAAATCTTGAGTTTTTTTTTGTTCTTGATTCTCCCAATTGATGTTTGAGTCGGAGTCTAACTGTTGTCGGAGTCGTATGTGGATGTAGAGGAGGAATCGAGGTTTGAGATAATGAAAGCTTATCGGGAGGGTGGCTTACCAGACTCAAGTATTTCCCCCTAGCGAAATGGGATGACGTGCTTGAGGAAGAATATTTAACCTTCAACAACGATATATGATCCTTACGCACCTCCTCCTCAGGATAAACTAAGTAAATTATGGGCCCACATGGAGGAATATAAGTACGGTCCTTGATATCAACTTATCCATAATTAAATCTGCATAAACCGAGTTGTGTTTAATTGTACAGGGGCCGGCCACTGACAATGGAATCTCCATATGGTGATTATAGTGCGTTCTCAAACGTCCTCGTCACTCCAAGAAAGAATTGACCAGTCGTACTTGCTGGAGGATTTGGATGGCTGACTGAGAGTGTAAGTATTCTTACTGCTGAGTTAATTTGTTGATGGTTGCGTTCTTTTATATAGGCGACAATTTTTATTTACTCTTTTGTGCCTGGTTTTATAATATGTTACCGCTGATTTGATTAGTTTACAGATGGTTTACTTGATATAGGAGAATGGGTACTTCTGCTTTGATGGACTACTTATGCAATCAGTGACGGCTGGTTTTTGATATTTGATAATACGCTTTTTCCTCCCCGCTGCTACTATATACGAGTAGAGCAGAGATAAGGAAAAGCACTTTTAAATGAATGAGTTGAGGGTGTATATCGAACCAAATCGGGAGGTTTTACTACAGACAACAGACTTATAAGGAAATTCTAGGTCTAAGCAGGATTTTATATATGTCACTAAAAATCCTGTTAAAATTGTCGATTGATTGTATCAAAGGCAAATGACCATTCATCAAGCAAATAAAACGGGAAATTAACGAAGACTTAAATAAAGACAAAGCAGGCAATTGGTCAGGCAAACAGATTTCAGGCAAAGGTCCTAGTTTTAGGGGCTCCGATTTTAATCTTATCTTAGGGTTAAGGATTTAAATTTGGGCTCAGCCACTCTCGCATGAAGAGCCTCTCTCGGGGTAACTCTAACACCGCACTCTCGTGTCCAAACGCTATGAGAAACCCCGAAGCAGTGACTTTCCCATAACCCATCCTAAGTGCTATCCTAACATGCTTCAATACCGCCCTCTCGCGCCTCAAATATCTAGGCAATCAAGAATATCATTTAAAGCTGAATAAGGTATAACCTAAAAGCTAACTATCCCGTTTAGGGTTTAGAAGCTTTCTTTAGATCATGACTGAGCCGGCCGGACTGCAGTCAAGCCTCAAGAGTACCTTATCGCATAAGATACTTGTAGTTTTAAACCCCAGAAGACTAGATCTATAGACCTAGCGCCCTGATCTAGCCTACCAATTCCCTAATGGGAACTACTCAAAATTCATAACTAAATAAAGCAAATAACAAGCAAAGATCTGATTCATTAAACTTAAGGCAAGGTTCCTTACAGCAAAACAAACAGATCTAAAACTACAGAAACTTATACTAAAATGTTCTCTAACCACCTAAACGTCACCTCTCTTATCCTATTCCATTTGCAAATGGAGACAAGAGATGACTATTTATAGCTGAGAATTCATGGGCATAAATGTCCATTTTTGGCAAAATCTGGATCGAATATCGGCCAAGGGGTGGCCGATATCCATTTTCTCCTGGCCGCGATGCACGAATATCGGCCTTAGCCTAGCCGATATCGATCTGGTCCTTGCCGATATTGAGTGTATCGGCCACAGCCTAGCCGATATCGATCTGGTCCTGGCAGATATTGAGTGTATCGGCCACAGCCTGACCGATGCGGATCCTCTCCTGGGCGATGTGGGTGTATCGGCCATGGCCTGGCCGATGCAAATCTCTTCCTGGCCGATATTCCCTCTAGTTGACTCTCGGAGTTGACTCGTTTCCGCCCTTTTCGTATCCGGATGTTGCACGGTCTTCCTAAACACCTGGAAATGAAATATGTACCCAAATGCAATCCTAAAAGACTCTAAAACGACCGAAAACATACAAAACCGAGGAAAAGATAGGACTAAAATAACGATAAAAACCGAGTATATCAATATTTTACGCTTATTTTCTTCTTACAGCATATCACAGTGTTTGTCAAACTCCTCATCCAAAAGTACGGGAGGGTATGGCAGCAGATATATTCAATGATGGAGGATATGACCTAATGTCGTACTATCTTTAACGTAGTCGTGTATTCAACTTGTAACTCCATTATCTCGCATAATTAAACCAAAACACAGCCACATAACTTTACCAGAACTCAGTCGTCTAAGAATAAATTTTAATCCATACGTCTGCCGTTAAAATTAACTAAGTCAAAATTAAGCAAGGCACAAGTAAAACATAATCAGCCCAGCATAATACAACCAGAACTCAGACATTAACAATAATATTGTCTCATAAAATGGGGTTCTTAAAATATTGAGTATGTGTCGTAGATATCTTATTACGCAACAATCAAACCATAGGTCAGCCGTTAAAGAAAATATATTCTAGGTAAATCAGCCTCCAAAAACCACAAATCAGCCGTATAAGGCAAAAGAGACTGAGTTATGAACTAAAATGTCAGTCGTAGTTAAGAACACAAAATCCTTTTTCTCAAAATACCAACATATTAGTTCAGCACATATAATATCACAAGTTGAGATGTCTTATCACGCAGCTATGATGTCCTATTAGTAGACAGCTATGATGTCATAGCACGAGGAAAATGATGTCTTTTTTCGTTACCGATGTAATGAGAGAATGGGTCGGCACTAAAATCGAGTAAACATGGAACGCGGTGTTCTCGAATTTCATCTTGAACGACATATCGTTTTCGTGTTTCTTATTTTCGTCTTAGCTGAGATATGTGACATAGGCAAACCTGAATCAGCCGTATAGAAAATTTGATAAATCGTAATTCAGCCGGTGAGTAAAATCGTTTTCTCCAAGAACCTACACACAATTTGCTACTGCATAAGAAATATGATCATCATCTTGTGTCGTTGATTGTAATCAATCCAACAGATAACATTATTCCAATCTCTAATTTAATTTCTCGTATTCCTATTTGTCGTTTCTCTCTTCCTCTTCGTCTTAACGGTATATATAAGACTTTTATGTTCTCGTGGTTCCACCAGTTGAGCGAAAAAATATGGCGAATCCTACTGAGGTGGGGAAGAATCGGTCCAGCGAGTGGCACTGGGTGGAGCATCAGGGATGGGGGAAGATGCTGTCCCGCGAGTGCAACCGGATGAAGCAACGGTGTTGGGCGAACTTTCTGTCTGGGTGATGGCACCAGGTATACGTATGCCTCCTAATCTAGGACCGATGAAATCGGATATGTCGATCGGACCGCAACCGCCAATGGGACCTCTATATCGTCAGATCACAGTTATGGTTCCTACTGGGCACAACTCAACACTGGAGGACCGTTCGCTAATCAGGATTACGATCAAAGAGCTTGAGGACATTCTCAAGGAGATTGGCGATCTTTAGATTATGCTTGTATATGTATTTTGTTGTAAAGTTCTTGTTTTATGAATTTCCTTGTATGAATGCAATTTTCTTTCTATTTATCTGTTTGAGTACTCAAGAAACTCGGCCATAATCAAACATAATTCAGCCGTAATCCAAACATAGTTCAACCATGATTAACTACAAATCAACCGTTATTTTGTTTTATTTTAAAAAAGTAGTCAGCCGTATTCGAGAATATGCTAAATCGTAAATAAGTCGAGAATAGCAACCAATCGGTATTTACTTGATGGTTGAGTTCGTTTTCAAACTTATTAGGCAGCTATGATGTCATATCACATGGGAAATTATGACCTCCTTTTATTACCTAACTGTTTTCCCGCCAAATAACACCATAAGGCATAGGCAAAAGAAATTCCCTTAGTATTATTAGATCCGTAAATCCGTAAACATTTAATAATATTTTATACACAAAATAACTTTTATGAAATTCTCTTATAATATCGGTAAATCCCCACTCTTATTCTAGACCGTTTCTGCCCTAGACTCTTTCTCTTGCCGTTTCTCTGGTCTTCTCGACCTATTTCAGAAGGGCTCTCCCATGGAGTTTTATAACGACATCTTCGACATACCGATCGATGACCATCGTCTTGTCATTGTATCTTTACTGATCGTCGGTCACTTGTCATTTTGTCGATATTGATGTGGATGCAACTTGACAGTCATCGTAGGGTCGTGGATTGGTGGTCCTTTGCATTGCTCATCGATTTTTTCTTAACTTCTTTTCCCTGTCGTTAGCAGCATCGCTGACCTGGCTGAGCCTTTTCCCTTTCGTCATTTTGAACTTTCGGTGTTTGTGCCTTTTGTAGATAGCTCAATCAGCCTTTGAGCCTTTGTAATCTATCGACTTCTCTTTATAAAGCACTCACTTCTTATGTCGCATAATCGTCTGTCATGTACTATAATTAATCCAACGGCCGTTTCTTCGATAGACTCTTGCTCGTGTCTTTTCTCTGGCATTCTCGCCCTACTTCCAGAAAGGCTTTATCATAAAGACTGTTAATGACATCTCCTATATTCTCATGCTTTGATTAATAAGACGATTCATTCAACTATAATCTGTCAAACTCCTCTTCTCGGGATTTCGGCAGGCTTCAGGAATAATACCCATCTTACAGGTATTCCTCGCCGATCTTCTTAGCCGGAGCATCTCCTGGAGCAGGAGCAGAACCCTCTCTTTTTTATGCTTCGCGTCTTTTGGGCGTTTGTCCCTTGTGTAGATCGTTCGATCGGTATTCGAGAGTTGTCTTGATGATATATTATTTCTATCTCTTTGTTTCAAGAGACACATCATATGAACACACATCGACGTCATACAGAAACAAGGCAGCCGTTAAAGAAACATTATCATCCATTATCCGTAAACCAGCCGTATAAGACAAACACAGACATATTATATTCCATAAATCAGACATCGACATTAACTCAACCAAAATTGAGAAGTTTCACAGTCGTAATGAATCCATTAATCAGCCATCATTCAAACCACAAGACATCCGTAATTAATCCATGACTCAACGATTATTAAAATAAGACTCGGTTAAACCCTTACTCAGCCGTCAATAACAACACACACATTGACATAAGAGAATACCATTTATAATACGAACACTCTATGATAAAATATTAAATTATTAAGACATTAACCCTATACCTCCTAAATGATGTATAATATCACAAGTTGAGTTGTTTTATCACGCAACTATTATGTACTATTAGGCAGCTATATGTACTATTGGGCAGCTATGATGTCTTTTTTTACGTTACCGAAGTAAGAGAACTGGTCGGCACCAAAATGGAGTAAACATGGAATGCGGTATTTTTGAATTTCATTTTCAACGACTGAGTTATATTGTTTTATTTTTGTCGTAGCTGAGGTTTAAGATATAGTTAAACCAGAATCAGCCGTATAGAAGATTTGCAAACCCATAAGTCAGCCGTGAAGCAACACACCCGTATTTACTTCACAGCTGAGATAGATTTGATTCTGAGGCTGAGTTCTCACCCAAAATCGTTTTCATACAAATTAGAACAAAATTTGTTCTCCCAAACCCTACTCACATGACACAAAGGATAAGATTACTCTAGTCATTTTCTCTTAATTAATTTATTATGTGGTCCTCTTTGTCTTCTCTCGCTTCTTCTTTGTCTTCTCTCGCTTCTTCTTTGTCTTAAAGGAACAGTGCGTTTCTTCACGGTAAGCGCTACGAAATATTAATTCTGGAGCGTTTCTTCCCTATATTCTTTCTCTTGTCTTTTCTCTGGCCTTCTCTCCCAATCTATTGGTTCCTCTTCATCTGGATTTCAGGAGGGAAATGAATAAAGGTAGGTGGGTATTTCGCACTATACTCCTCAACTGCAGCAGCTCTTGTAGCAACATCCAGAATACTCTCTTTGTTCATGTTCGCGTGTTTTGGGAAAACGAAGAGACTGTTGATGAATAAAAGCAAAGACGAAGAGACTTTTACTCAGACAGCTTTTGGTAACGGAAAGCTTCTCAAGTAAGATTCTTCTTAGTCTTATTCCAGTTCTATAAATCTCTTATTTTGTCTCGAATTGTTGATATTCTCAGAAATGAAGAAAAGAACACAAAAATTATATATATATATATATATATGGCCACCCCTGTTAAAGGTTCAGGTCCGGGGATAAACTGAATCCAATCCCTTTTCGTTAGAAACGAACCGCAACTAATAAAAAGGCCCAAGAATCGGTGAATGAGACCCATGTTCCAATAGTGGCTGAGTTACCGGAGGTAAATAGAAAAAAGCGGCTGAGTTGAAGGAAAAAAAAAGCGGCTGAGTTAAGGGAGTCAAAGGAAAGAAGCGGCTGAGGTAAGGCGGTTAAAGGAAAAAAAACGGTTGATAAGAGAGCGGCGGATGAGTTAAAGAAGATAGAAAAAGCTGGATTGAATACTCATGCGAATGGAAATAAAGATAAAAAAATCAAGGAGAAGGGGAAGGAAGTGGCCGACAAAACTCTGGCGGCAAAGAACGAACTGTTACCGGAGTCGGATGTGGATGTAAAGGAGGAATCGAGTTTTGAGATAACGAAAGCTTATCGGGAGGGTGGCTTACCAGACTCAGGTTTTCCCCATGGGCGAAATGGGATGACGTGCTTGACGAAGAACATTGAACCTTCAACAGTGATATATGATCCTTACGAACCTCCTCCTTAGGATAAACTCGATAAATTATGGCGTTTCATGGAGCAATACAAGTATGGACCTTGATATCATCTGTGTATAACTTATCCATAATCAAATCTGCATAAACCGAGTTGTGTTTAATTGTATAGGGGCCGACCACTGACAATGGAATCTCTAGATGGTGATTATAGTGCGTTCTTCAACGTCCTCGTCGCTCCAAGAAAGAATTGGCAAGTCGTACCTGTTGGAGAATTTGGATGGCTGAGTGAAAGTGTAAGTATTCTTACGGCTGAGTTAATTTGTTTATGGCTACGTTCTTTTATATAGGCGACAATTTATATTTACTCTTTTGTGCCTGGTTATATAATATGTGACGCCTGATTTGATTAGTTTACGAATGGTTTACTTGATATAGAAACTGAGTACTTATGTTTTGATGGCTTGCTTATGCAATAAGTGACAGCTGGTTTTTGTTATTATACGCTTCTTTTCTTCTTAGAGCATATCACAATGTTTGTCAAACTACTCATCTGAAAGTCCATGCTAAACCCCACCCTGTTCTGGTCTAAGCGCATTGCGATTGTTGATGTTGAGTTCCAAACTGGTTGGATGCGGAATTACCCCAACTTCGAAAAGGGACCGCAAGCCTTACATTCGATGAGGGGTATGCAAATTTGGTAAACGGCAGGATGCCAGCACCACTATCGACGAACTTGTTGTGGCTAAGAGATGTGGATCACTTGTACGGAGTACTTAATAATAAACGCAAACATTGGGTGACGTATCACGGTTATCTACTGAAGGAGAAGATCGATCTCTACGATTCAATCGTGCGAGCAGTAACACCGAGAGTGAGGAAAGACTTCTAAGTGGATTTAGACCGCTGTTGCACATGATCTCAGCGATATTGAACAAGTTTGTTCTAAAAGCCACACGAAGATCCAAAATCTTCAAACAGTTTGGGTACCGGACGAGGTGCATACACCGACAACACTTTCCATAAAACAAACAAACTAGTGATTCTAAGTGGATTTAGACAGCTGTTGCACATGATCTCAACGATATTGAACAAGTTTGTTCCAAAAGCCACACGAAGATCCAAAATCTTCAAACCGTTTTGGTACCGGAGGAGGTGCTTACACCGACAACACAGTCCATAAAACAACCAAACTGGTGATTGTGGGGTGTATGCGTTGAAGTTTCTCGAATGTCTGGCGCTTGGAATACCTCTACATGGGATAAACGATGATAATGTTCAACACATAGGAGCGGGTATGGCAGCAGAGATATTCGATGATGGAGGATATGACCTAATGTCGTACTATGTTTAACGAAGTCGTGTTGTCAACTTGTAACTCTGTTATATCACATAATTAAACCAAAACACAGCCAGATAACTTTACCAGAACTCAGCCGTCTAAGAATAAATCTTAATCCATACGTCTGTCTTTAAAATTAACTAAGTCAAAATTAAGCAAGGCACGAGTAAAACATAGTCAGCCATAATATAACTAGAATTCATCCATTAACAATAATATTGTCTCATAAAACGGGGTTCTTAAAATAATGAGTACGTGTCTTTGATATCTTATTACGCAACAATCAAACCATAGGTCAGTCGTTAGAGAAAAGATATTCTAGGTAAATCAACTTCCAAAAACCACTAATCAGTCGAATAAGACGAATGAGACTGACTTATGAACTAAAAGGTCAGCCGTAGTTAAGAACATAAAATCTTTTTTCTCAAAATACCAACATATTAGCTCATCACATATACCTCCCTAAATAATTTATAATATCACAAGTTGAGATGTCTTATCACACAGCTATGATGTCCTATTAGTAGGCAGCTACAATGTCATAGAAGAAGGAAAATGATGTCTTTTTATGTTACCGATGTAATGAGAGAACGGGTCGGCAGTAAAATTGAGTAAACATGGTACGCGGTATTTTTGAGTTTCATATTTAACGGCTGAGTTATAATAATTTTTATTTGATGGACCTTGTGTTAGTTTTCAAGGCTAAGTTTCATGTGTTAGTTTATCGATTCCAAGGTTGAGTTTCACCCAAAATCGTTTTCACACAAATTGACACAAACACGTTTTCTCCCAGAACCTACACACAACGGATAAGATTATGAACAAACTTAAATTTTTCTTTTCTTTTCCTCTCTGTTTTCTCTCTCTTCCTCTTTGTCTTATAAAGGGACATGCGTTTCTGAACGGCAATTGCAACAAAATATTAAATCTAGGATCGTTTCTTCCCTATACTCTTTCTCTTGTCTCTGGCCTTCTCACCCTACTCTCAGACAGGCTCTCGCATGGAGTGTGACGAGGACATCTCCATCATACTACTCGATGACCATCATCTTGTCATTTTATCTTTACTGATTGACGGTGCTTTACATTGTTGTTTTTGATGCGTTTTGAACCGATGTTAGTGTCGTCGGCCCGTGGATTGGTTGGCGTGGAGATTCTGTTAGGGATCACAAACTACGACCAATCCATTGGTTCCTCTTCCTCAGGAGTTCGGCAGGCGTTCGTTCAGGAACAATATCTGTCTTATAGGTTTTCCTCGCCGATCTTCTCAGTCGGAGCATCTCCTGGAGCAGGTGCAGAACCCTCTTTTTTTTATGTTCGCGTGTTTTGGGCTTTTCTCCTTTTTGTAGATCATTCGCTCAGCATTCGAACCTTTGTAATATGCCGAGTTGTCATGATGATATATCATTTCTATGTCTTTGTTTCAATAGACACATCGTTTGAACTCACATCAACTTAATATAGCAACAAGTCGGCCGTTAAAGAAACATTATTATCCATTATCTGTAAATCAACCCTTAAAGATAAACACAAACATATTATATTCCATAAATCAGACATCGACATTAACTCAGCCGTAATGAATCCATTTATCAGCCATCTTTTAAACCACACACATTGACATAAGAGAATATCATGAATAATACGAACACTATATGATAAAATATTAAAATGTTAAGACATTAACCCTATACCTCCTAAATGATGTATAATACCACAAGTTGAGTTGTCTTATCATGCAACTATGATGTCCTATTAGGCAGCTATGATTTCGTAGCAGGAAGGAAGTGATGTTTTTTTTACGTTACCGATTTAAGAGAACGGGTCGGCACCAAAATCGAGTAAACATGGAACGCGGTATTTTTCGAATTTCATATTCAAAGGCTAAGTTATATTGTTTTAATTTTGTCGTAGCTTAGGTTTGGGATATAGTTAAACAAGAATTAGTCGTATAGAATATTTGTCAACCCGTAGTCAGTCATGAAGCAACACACTCGTATTTACTTCAAAACTGAGATAGATTTGATTACAAGGCTGAGTTCTCACCCAAAATTGTTTTCATACAAATTCGAACAAAAAATTTTCTCCCAGACCCTACTCACATGACACAAAGGATAAGATATTCCAGTTATTTTCTCTTAATTAATGTATTTTGTGGTCCTCTTTGTCTTCTCTCGCTTCCTCTTCATCTTAAAGGGACATGTATTTCTTCATGGTAAACGCAACAAACTATTAATTCTGTAGTGTTTCTTCCTTATATTATTTCTCTTGTCTTTTCTCTGGCCTTCTCACCCTACTTTTAAAAGGGCTCTCTCATGGAGTCTGATGATGACATCTCCGATGTACTCGTCGAGGACCATCATCTTGTCATTGCATCCATACTAACGTGGATTGGTGGGCGAGCAGATTCTGTCAAGAATGGAAACCACGTCGAATCCATTGGTCCCTCTTCCTCTGGATTTTAGGAGGGAAATGAACAAAGGAAGGTGGGTATTTCGCACTGTACTCCTCAACTGGAGCAGCTTCTGCAGCAACATCCAGAATACTCTCTTTGTTCATGTTCGCATGTTTTGGGTGTATGTTCCTTTTGTATATCGTTCGATCGGCCTTCGAGCCTCTATAATCTGTCGACTTGTCGTAATAAAATATTATTTCTATCTCTTTATTTCAATATAGAACGAACCTTAATTACATGTGATAGCAAAAGGAATCGCCCAACGAGTCACTCGGCCATAATCAAACATAACTCAACCATAATTCCATAAATCATCCGTTAGTAGTAACTTATCCGTATGACAACTAGAAGTCAGCCGGGATAGAAATGATTTTCCATATGTCGTAATTCAGTCGTACCAGAGTAAACATAAATACTAAAAATTAATAACAATCAGCCGTACATGTTTAAATAAAACAAAATAACGGTTGATTTGTAGTTTATCATGGCTGAGCTATGTTTAGATTACGGCTGAATTCTGTTTGATCATGGCGGAGTTTCTTGAGTACTCAAATAAAGAAATAGAAATGATATTTCATTTAGACAAGACGATTCAGAAAACAAGAATTTCATAACAAAACACATATAACAGCATAATCTAAAGATCTTCAATCTCTTTGAGAATGTCTTCAAGCTCTTTGATCGTAATAATGATTAGCAAACGGTCCTCCGGTGTGGAGTTCCATCCAGTAGGAACCATAAATGTGATTCGACGATATAGAGGTCTCATTGGCGGTTACGGTTGCGGTCTGATCGACATTGGAATAGAGAAAATGACTAGAATAGTACAGAAAAATAAGAATATTACTAGAGTAAAACATCAAATTTGAAGTTTTGAATAGTGAAACTTCAAATATGAAGTTTTTGTACCTAAAACTTCAGTTTTAGAGTTTCTTTTCGGAGGACCAAAAACTTCTTATTTGAAATTATAGAGTATCTTTTGGAGATGCTCAATTAATACGAGTCTCTTTATACCGCAGCTATGATGTCCTATTTACGTGCTTATGATGACCTATTATGAAGCTATTACTTATGTCATATTATACGAGAGAAACGAGGACTTATTACGTTACCGAGGTAAAAGTAATTTTTTTAGAACGAGACCCCAGGTAAAAGTAATTACTCACCCTTGTATTACTAATACAAGAATGTATATTTTTGTCTCACTAAAATCGAGGTAAGTAATTGAATCGTTCGCCGTGTTTAGAGCATCTCCAAAAACAAACTCTATATTGAAGTTTCTGAAATTTCATATTTGAAGATTGAAGGTGTTCTTCTCCAAAAGCAAAACTTCAAACATAACTTCAAAATATTTATATTTTATAATATGGTTCTTATATTTAATCATCGTTCAATTAAATTCATAAAACTTTTATAATTAACTAGCACATATGTTAAAATATTACAATAATGTTAATTGATAAAATGTAACACTAAAATATAAAATTGTACATGTATATACATAACTAAATATTAAATTACAAATAAAATGTCACAGTTTTACATGATGATTTGTTTTCATTTGGCAGTGGGAGAATGAAAGGCATGTATTTAAATGAGTGGACGAAAGAGTTTACGATGAATTGGAAAAGGTGAGGAAGAAATTGGCTACGATACGCCACCGTTTGGCTTAGGATGAGGATGAAATTAAAGAGGAAGTTCAAGAGGTTAGAGACGGTGTGGGGGAGAATTTCCAACGAATTCAAGAAGATGAGATATCCACTTAGCAAATCACTTTCGTAGCCATATTTGATTAAACGGTACTGCGTGTGATGAAGAAAACCATGTTAGTGTTCTTCTTTACTGTAGTTTTTTTAGTTATATGTATGAAAGCAATGTGATACTCTAGAGACATGTAAACGTAAACGTAAATCAGTTGTAAAACGTATCCCTAACAGCTGAGTTATCTAGTTTTTATTTACATACTGACAGAGGTATGAGACAAGGTTATTCCACAGGTCAAACTTCGTATTTGAAAATTTGCTACCCATAAATTAGCCATTAAAGCATAAATTTACTCTGTTAATCAGCCTTTAAATCATAAGTTTACCCCGTAAATCAGTTTTAATTAATTATTGAACATCATATCGGTGTTAGCGTGTTAATATTTTAATATTTCTTATATAGTGCTTATGAATGTGTTATCAACCGCAATTAAATCAGATTTCAGCCTTATTAGACAATGTCCTAACGATTTTGGAGAAACTATTATCTGTTTTCGTTAATCAGTTGTATCTAATAACTTAGTCATAGTAAAAAAATTAGTCAGCCTTGTAAGACAAATTCTATATTGTAAATCAGCTCCTAGAACATAAATTTACTCCGTTAATCAGTTGTAAGTGCTTATGAACGTGTTACCAAATTATTGTGTTAAAGTGTCCCTTAATATTATTATGAGTACTTTTGGTATAAAAACGTAATCAATCCATCGGATAAGATTATTCAACACTTTAATTTCATTTTTTCTTTCTCTCTTCATATTCCTCTTTAGAGGGAGTTGCGTTTCTTCGTCTAAAATTTAGTCCTGGGATTTTTATCCGATCCAAAAATATTGAACCGTAACCCAACCAAAATTTCGGATTCGGATCGGATACAGATATGAGCAAATATCCGAACGGATCACGAATTTGATATCCATGGATATTCGGATCGGATATTATCCGAATATCCATGGATATCCGAAATTAACTGCATAACCAAAAAATTTTGGATTTTTTTAAATGGATATTTGAAATTATTTGGATAAAAAAAAAATATCGGATTTTTTTCTATGGATATCCGAAATTATTTGCATAACCTAATTTTTTCTGATTTTTCGGATTTTTTCGTTTTTTCAGTTTTTCAGATTTTTTAAGATATTTTTTGGATTTTTTGGATTTTTCTGATTTAATTCTGATTTTTTCCTATTTCGGTTATTTTTGATTAATTCGGATCGATTATCCGATCCGTATCCGATCCGTATCCGATCCGAATCAGATCCAAATTGAACCGAAAAATATTTCGATATTTTTTATATCACACGACAATATCTGATATCTGATCCAAACAGACGTGATCCAAATCGAAACCGAACCGATATTGGTATAGATTGCTTATGGATCTTAAATCCCATATCCGAAAGATCCAAAATCCAAAATATTTGAACCTTATTCGTATGAAATCCCAGGACTAGGTTGCCTCTCCTTGGGCAGAGGGTTGCGTCTCTCGCGTGCCTTTTCCTCTTCCTCTCTACCTTATAAATATGTCGAGATATTTATGCTCGCTTGTTGCTCTTTGGCAGTTGAAGAATGACATACATGTATTTAAATGGGTGGACGAAGGAGTTGACGATGAATTGGAAAAGATGGGGAAGAAATTAGTTACGATACGCCACCCTTTGACTCATGATGAGGAGGAAATTAAAGAGGAAGTTCATGAGGTTAAAGAGGGCGT
>OVAO01001265.1:0-15766 GCA_900406285.1 Biscutella auriculata
CCCTTAGCTGGTGGGACCAAATGGTTACATCTAGAAGAAGGAATGGAGAGAATCCCACTGAGACATGGACCTACCTCAAATCGGCCATGAGGAGAAGATTTGGGCCTAATCAAGATCACTGTGACCTTCATCAAAGACTTAGGAGATTGACCCAAGGTTCTAGATCTGTGGAAGATTACTTTCAAGAGATGGAAATGCTTCTCCTAAGGACTGATCTTAGAAAAGACCGTGAAGCCACTATTGCTCGTTTTCTTGGTGGCCTCAACCGAGAAATTCAAGACCACCTAGAGTTACAACATTATGTGGAATTAGAGGAGATTCTTCATAAGGCAATGATTATTGAGCAGAAAATTAAAAGGAAAGGAAAGGCTCCTTTCAAGTCTAGCTATCACAAGGAGTCTAAGCCGACTTATGCTAAGGAATGGAATCCACCTAAGAAACCTTTTACTCGCGCTCCTAATGAAGGTGTCAAGGAGACGCCTAATGCTTTTAAGGACAAGGGCAAGGGGATTGCTAATCCAACCAGGGCACGTGATGTCAAGTGCTTCAAATGTCAAGGCCGAGGACACTACGTCAACGAGTGTACTAACAAGCGAGTCATGATCCTTCTTGAAGATGATGAGTATATGTCCGAGGATGAAGAAGCTATTCAAGAGGTGGAAGATGATAATTCCATTGATGAGTGTGAAGAAGCTAGGCTTAAATAAGGAAAACGATCAAATAGGAGCCAACCTTGAAGTTTCCATTGGACCACTGACTCGTGCACAAGCTAGGAGGTTGTCTACAGTCATCATGAAGGTCCTAGAGGAGCTTGAGACTTATTGCCATCACGTGGAGACGGAGGATGACCCGATATGCATCACTTCCTCGTAACTTCTCCAAGTAGCTAAGCCGGTCCTTAGGTCTTGAGGGGTACTCTTCCTACTAATGAGGTTTGTCCCACTGGGTTTACTCATTGGAGGTTTGACGAGGCCCATTGCACTAGAACTCACCTAAGGCCCCCGACCAAAGCGCATCTTTGAAACGAACCGTACACATGACCTTTAAAGTGCGTCTTTGGCCTTATCTCATTATGGTTTGCGTTTTGATTCCTTATTTCCCTTTTAGGATTTTGTTTATTTTGC
Source organism: Biscutella auriculata (assembly GCA_900406285.1). NCBI lineage: Eukaryota > Viridiplantae > Streptophyta > Magnoliopsida > Brassicales > Brassicaceae > Biscutella > Biscutella auriculata. Next base: position 1,125 of record OVAO01001265.1, read on the forward strand.
AAGTAAGACTTTTAAAGGCTTGTAGCCGTTTAAGAGAAAACAACTATCAACCTTTTAAAAATCAAAGATGAGATCTTTTTCTCTTGGGAGTTCAAACCTAAAAGTGTGTTATATCTCTTAGGGTTTTAGGTTTGGTGTTTCATATCCAAGCCTCCGTCTTTCTCTTCATTTCCCCATTCATTTTTCCATCGTGAATCAACCATCGTCCGACTCTATCACCCGTCGTGCAAGATATCACCCTCACCGTCGTTCTCCTCATCTGCTAACCTCCGTCGGTTCTGACACGATCTAACCTCCCTATTTACCCAGATATTCATCACCACAAGTTTTCGTTTCAATCGGAGTTCGACGAAGCTTGGCTTGTACGGCCCAACAAGGCCATACCCGTACGTACGGCGCGACTTCAACGTACTCCGCCGTCCAAAACGTTCCACCCTCAAGATCTCTCTCGACTGAACCTCGTCATTTCCCCTCAGAAAAGGCTACAACAAGTTTCACCCTGATCTGGAATCGTCTGGTTGTGAGAATCTCTCCACATTCTCCCTGTACGGTCGGCTTAGCCGTACACGGCCTTACCCGACGCGCTCGTTTCAAACCCTCGACCATTTTTCTCTTCTTTGCTATTTTCTCTCGACTGTTTTTAATCTTTTAAGTCATAAACAAGATCTAACAAGTTTCACCTCTTTTGTAGTTAGGGTTTGAGAGCTTTGAACTCGCGGCCGCCTCCCAAGTCGCCGGCCGAGGCCTAGTTCTTCTCCAAGGACACTCATGCTAAGAGGCGTGTATTAGTTAATTATAGTGTTTGACCATATAGTGTTATTTTCCAAACTCAGCATAGTATAACAACTATGATCGAGCAAAATATTGTCATGACGACGAATAAATTGGCTGGCCATAGGGGGCTCCTTAATTAGGGTGGCAATATGATAGCATGAAATGGTAAGGGGTAGGGACATAATGTTTGACAATAAGCGTTTACACGAGAAGAACAAGTTTACCCGAGATGGGACAAACCATTACAACATGTTTGGTAGGGTTTAAAAGCAAAAACATAGCGAGCAAAAAAATACCAAAACAACTGTTTTATTTTTTTAAGCTAAACTATCATAGGTAAGGGAAGGGGGGTTCGAAACTCATTGAGTCGTTTGACCTTGGATCCGAAAATAGAGAGGAAGAACGTATTAAGCAAAAAGATCCATGATATACTGATGACGCATTTGGTATACGTCGTGGTCAGTGAAGCGGGGCATGGCATGTGTAGCACCGTCGAGGGTGTGGCATTCCATTAATTTGATAAAAACCGGACCACAGTCTCCGCTCCGGTTGTTTTGGTACGCTCCTTGGGCCCGATTGACTTTGAAAGGAATAACTTGGAGGTTGATCAATTGTTTGGTGTTGCAACATTGTTTCGGAATGTATGGAAGGCTGCATGCAACAAGGTTCACGAGTGCTTGAACCCTGGCATCAGAATACAAATGTGTGAGGGTCGAGCACCTCAATAGACCAAAATTGGAAGTTGATCACTAGACCAACCCAATGTTTGTTGTCCCAAATCATTGGTACGTAGATGCTATCAACGTCCTCAAGCCATTCTCCGTCTTGCGATTTAACAATCTTCTGTATTCCATTGGCCAATTTCAGTCTATTTATGTCAAATGCTTCTTTGAAGGACCTGCAATTTTTTGAGGATGTAATTGATGAGCAAGGGCGTGACAAAACAAGCCATTGCCTTTGAAAGCACTTTAGCGTGAATGTTCCCAAGCATGTACATTTATACGTCCATGTGCTGTAAAATTAAGACAGATGATTGTTGAAAGAAAATAACAATATGGGATGGACCTTCTGAAACGATTACACTAGTCACCAACTTACAAGTGTATCCACCCATCTTTGGGGTTACGCTAAATCCAACAAGAATTTGTTGGTGAAGCAGAAGTCGTTTTTGGTTAGGTGCCGCCTGATTGCAATAAACAATTAAGATAGAGAACATAATACCTAATGAAATTGAAGTTTGTTAATGTGTTGAAAAAAGCTAAAGCTAACCTCGTTGGCTCATTTTGTAGAGTAGTTTTGAGCATGTTGAAAGTCTCAACATCGAACGCGGAGAATATGTCACTGGAAAATCGCCAAGGGCTGTCGCCAACGACTATTACTTGGTGTTTGGAATCCAATTGAATCTACAAAGGGCNCCTTTTTGTCTTCTAGATACACCTATTGACTAACATGTCCTCAATCGCCAAGGGGCTGTCGCCAACGACTATTACTTGGTGTTTGGAATCCAATTGAATCTACAAAGGGCGGACACGTAAGAAGGATAAAATTGATGCTTTGAAGTAGTGGGGGAGCACATAACTTTTACCTTTTCTTTTTGCGAGGTTTCGCCAACATCCATGTTGATGTGGATAACCTGGTCTGATTCTGTAGACTCGTATCCTTGGTTAGTGTTATCTTGGGGTTTCTTATCTGCATCCAGTCCGGAAAGCACTGCAGTGGCATATGGGTATATAGAGTCGGATATGGACAGTCACATCCATTATGAGTAACCAACATATGGAATGAGATGGTTGACCATGTATGTAGCCAGCGAAACTCATTTACCTTGATTGTGCATGGGTTCCGTTTTTCATTGATGAACTTGTTTTCATCATTCATATTGCCAACCAATCTGAGACAGTCTGGTTGGACTTTCTCGTGTGACAGTGTAGACTCGTCTCTCTTACTACTATTACTACCGTGGCCTTTGATATGTACGTCCATCCCGGTTTGAACTGTCGATTCCTGTGAGACGATTAGGGGAAGTGGGTATTATGAGGCGGTTAGTGATAGTAGTTACGATAAAAAATGGTATCCCATAACACAGACAATGATGGCTAACTAGGATCAGAGACCCAATTACATCGTTTAAGGTGGTGGTGTGTTCTTCATTGATGCACTTGTTTTCGTCTACGATATCGCCACCCACTTCGTCTAAGTCAAGCTTACCATGTTAATTAAATGAACTTCATGTATTTCGTTAGTTTATAAATTATGTACAACAATGTGGTTGCATAATAGAGCATTAATTAACCTGGCCAACAGGCTCGCCAGCAAATACATCAGGATTTGGCTGGGGATCAGTGTTGGGCTTCCGCCTGGTTCCCTGTTTTTTTTAGGGGGACCTCATCTTCGGATTCAAGTTGGAGAAGTCCGAAAGGGAATGGCATCGGGTCAAAAGGAAGGGGTTGTTTCAAGAAATAAAAGTTATAACGGTAAGTATGGGATGTGCTAGTGTTTAGCTGTTGTAATAATCTCAGATTAATGAACCTCCTGACTCCTTTGCAGAGGTTGTACATCAAGTGTTAGAGAAGCCTATTTGGGAGGCGTTATTTGTCCAACCTCGGGGGTTTCTTGAATATCAATTCAAGTAGGCGCTTGGTCTCCGGTTTAAATGTGAGATAGGTAAGGGTGTATAGCAGAGAATATTATGTAAACCATAAACAAGAAACATGATAAATGAGTCTGAGAAAATTACGGATTGGGGCTCTGCTCTAGTTAGGCCGATGAGCTTTGAAGGTTTTGCCGCCAAGTTGAACGATGTTTCTCCTACTGATGTCTCAGGTGCTTAGAGCTTTATTTGAATGACATGTAAAGTTTCTTTAATATGAATGTCAGGTACCGGGTGTTCTCAGTTTAGAATCTGAGATAGGAGACGGTGTATAGTAGTAAATATTATATTAATCATAAACAAGACAGATGATGAATGAATTTGAGAAAATTACGTCCCGAGGTTCTGCTCTAGGGAGGCAGTTGGGGTTCGAAGGTTCTGCGCCAGGTTCAAGTTTGATTGGACTTTTGATGCCTGAGTTGCTTTGAGGTTAATTTGTCTGACATGGGTGGTTTCTTGAATCTCAATATCAGGAGCCCCTTGTTCTGTTGTTAGAATCTTCTGAGGTAAATAACGATGTATAGTACTTAATATTTAATAAATCTTAAACGAGAAACATGATGCATGAGTTCGAGTGAATTACGTCTGCTCTAGTCAGGCCATTGGGGTATGAAGGGGGTGCCGCCAAGTGTAACGGTGTTTGTAATAATGATGTGTGTATTGAAATACAATGGATGTGACTTTTTAGGCTTTTGGAATGAGATGGTTGTGAAATGTATGTGGAAGATTGCAAAATACCATATGCAACTCGAGATTGGTCAACAATTCCGTGTATAGGGAATGTTGCCAATGTAGGCAATTGGGAGTCGCCTTCAGCTACGTGCAATTTCTCTACACCCTAAGAACAAAAAACGGTTAAGCTAACCTTGGTTGTTTGCATTTTTCATCTGTTAACAGGTCGAACATGAATTTCATTACTTATTGTTGGCTATAACCATAACTACCAAAATATTTGATTTTCCACAAGGGAAAAAATGCGGCTTATTATGGAAGTTTGGAAATCAAAGGCTATATGAAATTAATAGTAGTATACCTTAGGTAACGCGAGGCAAGCAGCTTGAGTTTATGGATTGCTTTGCTGACAAAACCATGATAAACATGTCAAAGTTTAATGGTTGGCCACAAATTGGGAATGTTTGGGTAACAACTAAGTAAGTTGAGCCTTACCAGGTCGAGGTCGCCGACGATGGTTCGCCCAATTTTCGCTACTTGCTGAAAGATATCAGCTTCAGACTGCACAAAGGTTAACACTAAAGATCAGTAATAATGGTTAGATGTAATCACTAACTAGTATGTGTAAGATTGCATAATACCATATGCAAGTCAAGAAGGTCATCGCGAGGTTGGGAGTCAATGTTGTGTACAGGGGATGATTCCAGTTGAGGCAATTGAGACTCGCCTTCAGATGCGAGTGGTTTTTCTACAGTCTAAAAACAATAAACGGTTAAGCTAACCTTGGTTGTTTTTAATTTTCATTCTTTAATAGGTCGACTATAAATTTCATAACTTCTGGTTGACTATATCCAGAGCTACTAGAATAGGTGATTTTCCAATTGGTTTAAAAAATCGGCTTAGTATGGATGTTTGGAAATCATAGACTATATGAATGTAGTAGAATGTAGTGTACCTTAGGTAAGACAGGGAAAGGAGCTTGAGTTCCAGCAACATTTTGCTAACAAAACGATAATGAACAGAACACGAGATTATGGCCAGCCACAGATAGGGAGTGTTTTTGGATAACTACTAAGTAAGTTGGAATTTACCAGGTCGAGGTCCGCCACGATAGTTCGCCCAATTTCTGTGGTTTGGTGGAAGACATCACCTTCAGACTGCATAAAGTTTAATCAAGAGAGGCGGTAATAATGGTTAGTTATAATAACTAATTAGTAAAATACGATTATGCGGTTTACCAAAGCGAAGTGGCAAGCCTCGACAACCTTGACCTATAAGATAAGTATAAAACAACAATCTCAGTATGGTGGTCCCCAAAAGTGTGCAATAGAACACAATATAACAGAATGGTTACCAATGGGTGGTTATCATCACCAACGGGGTTGGGTTATGATGCCTGCAAAATTTTTAGCACGAGTGTAGTTAGGAATGTTTAGGTTTAATTTCAAACAAATAACACGTATTAACCGTTCAAGGTATAAGATGTTTGATAGGACCAATTTTGACCTCCGAATAACTTGTTTGACCGACTTCAATATCATTCCCAAAGCCCACTGAAATGGGTGCACCTAAATGTGAACAGATTTTTCAAATTGTACATAGGAAATAGGGATAACAGGGGCATGTACCTTCCAAGGTGTACAATAGAAAATATCTCTGTGACTTTCAGAGATTGGTGAACTTCCATGAGAATGTGTGTTGTTTGGTGTAGGCTGTATTTTGAGTCTACCACAGAAGGAAGTGTTGTTGGTGGAGAGTTGTTGCTTCTTACGAAAACGGAATGAGGACAGTTTTGAGAATTTGCTTAAATTTGTAAGGGGCTGGCTCCTAGGTCTGTTTTCTAACATCTTCAACTTCGTTGACATTTTAGCGATTATCTTCCTAAAATGATGATTGGGCTGTTCGTGTTTAATCTCCTAGTCTTGTTTCAATTCATCAAACTTGTTTCCAATCCACTCTTTTATATGGATGTCTAGTTGTGGCAGGATGGGGAATGTTTGGTCCATTTTGGGATGGTTCCTTGGTGAGCGTCTATTCTGAATAGTTCTCTTGGGTGTATTGGGTTTGAGTTTCTGGACACGCTGTTTTGCTTTGGTATGCCCTTCGGGCTTCGAGGCATTATCATCAATGGGCACGTTGAATGGAAGGGACTTATCACCACCGGGCCACTCATGTTTTTTGAAAACATGTCCTTCGTTGATGAGGTCCTCTAAATACAATACAGTTTTTTCTTTGACCTCATCATCCCACTTTAGCTTTAACTTTGGGGTTTCATCTTCTAATGTGATGATGGGAAAGAGTTGAAGCTGTAAACATAAGATAACATTGGACAATTAGTGAATGAGTTACTTAAGGGTGGCAAACAAGAGTTGAAACTGTAAACATACGGTTACCTCAGGTGAGTATTCTACAAGACGGCAGTCTTTGTACTTGATGGTGGCATTCTTATTTTTTGCAATAAAAGGAATCTCATGGATTGTTCGAAGGTTTTTCTAATGCGGGAGTTTGGCTTCGAGCATTGGGATACGTCTGAAGGCAAGAAGTTGAAGAGCGAGTGGGAACTCCTTCAAGCTGTATGAGACTTGTTCCAAGTGTTTACGGAACAAAGCAACCAGATCTTTTTTTTTTTAGGATATTCTTACCATGTAGCATACAAGTAATTGTTCTGTAAAAGGATTCCCACCCCAAGGATAGGCTAGAAAAGCTTCACGGTCTGCTAGCATGGCAACGTATTTGAGTGTAGGTTTACCATTCCCCTAGTGGTTTGCAATGAGGACACAATCGATAATTAGGAGCAATGATAAACCTATCTTTCTCCAGTTGGACATCCCATCGCTTCTCTCAAGCAAAGTTGCGATGTTGGCGAGAGTGGCTTTCTTATCAAGCCCAATGAACTCATCCTAGATGGAGCATTCTCCCAATTCCACATCCTGATTATATTTGGGATCGTTGGGATCAGGGAAGTCTCCACAATGAAGCCTTGTGATTATACAAAACTCCTCGAGAGAAAACCTTATTGGTTGACCCCCATAAACAGTCCACAATTCATAATTCTTCTTGGTCACTAGCTGCCTTGCGAGTAAATCGTGGATGAGCTTGCAAGATATGGGGCATCGGCTAACAGTGAGGTTGAAAAGCTTCCAAAGCCGGAAGACATGAACAACTCCCACTCCGGAGAGCCCTTTAATTTTTTGTAGACAAAATATAAGTAGTCCGAGAGTAAACATTTAACCATCCTTCAGGAAACTGATCAGTCAGATACAATTGATGGGGCAAATTAAGATCAAGCGGTAAACAGTCTTGGACAAAGCCTGGACCTAAAAGAGATATGGTGAAATTAATATGAGCTAATTATGTCAACAACAAAGAAAGGGCACAATAAAATCCATAAACCACACAATTGATAAACACAGATGATATCCATTAAGCTCTAATTCCCCCCCTCCCCCCCCAAATTTTGATGTTCTTAAGGGGAATAACATTGTGAGATGACTATCAATAGATGCCTATTATCAAATTTTAGTGGAGTAACAATTTTTAATTTTGAGGTTCTTATGGGGTTTTCCTGAGGTCAGCTAGATTTCATATATGAACTAGTCAGCCAACACAAAAATTTTAATATAGAGAATTAATAAGCAGCAAAGGTTGTCGAAATAAAAAAACAAAAACAGATTGATACACGGGTGTCTAATTTAGATAAGGAAGTTGATCATGTAGAAGCTAACCTTGAAGTTCCCACTGGACCAGTGACTTGTGCTCAAGCTAGAATTTTGTCCACAACCATCATTAGGTCCTAGAGGAACTTGAAACTCATTGTCATCACTTGGAGACGAACGAAGCCCCGGTCTTGCACTACTTCCTCATATCTTCTCCAAGTAGCTAAAGCCGGTCAATGAGGTCTTAAGGGGTATTCTTCCTACCAATGAGGTTTGTCCCACTGAGTTTACTCATTGGAGGTTTGACGAGGCCCATTGCAGTAGACCTCATCCAAAGGGTCGCGACTAAGGCGCGTCTTAGAGCTCTCCATACAAGTAGCCGTTGAGAAGCGTCTTTGCCAATTCTCCCTTATACATTGCGTTTCATTTAAGTTGTTACCCTTTTAGGGTTTCTTTATGTTGCAAGAAAAGACTATATATAGGCTTGTAACCGCTTAGGGAAACTTAGAACTTTCAAACCATTTTAATCAAGATGAGATATTTTCTCTCTCGTGGAAGTTCAACCTAAGGGTGTGTAATGGTGTGTAATATCTCTTAAGGTTTTGAGGTTTGGTGTGTCATATCCAAACCTTCACCCTTTCTCTTTCGTTTTATGATCTAGCTAAGCAGTCGGACCCTCTCAAAGAGCCTGTCGGCAAAGTTCCAACCTTGAGAGATTCCATCGTCCAAACCTCGTGCTTTTGTCATTCTGCCTCGATCGATCTTTCTCATTTCTCCTAAGATTCAGATCCAAACGGTCAAAGAAAGGCAAACGCATTCTCTCGCGTACGGCCGGCGAGGCCGTACCCTCCGTACCAAGACCACCTTTTTGCCCATCATCGTTAAGATCTCACCTTTCTACGCAAGTCTCTCGATCGATCATCATCTTTCACCTTTGGAGAGAACCTCACCAAAGTACGACAACTTAGAAGACGTTCTGGTCGAAGGATTCGATACTCATTTCTCTTTTACGAATGGCGTTACCGTACAAAGCCATACCCGGCGACCTCAGAAATCTTCCCCCAACCAAAATAACTTCTTTCTCCTATCTCTCTCGACTGAATCTCTCCTTTATTCATATCTAAGGGTTATGCTAACTTTGGTAACATTCGTACACAAGGATTGAGAGTTCTAAGGATCGGCAGCGCCTTCATCGACTGCCTCTGGCCAATAACTCTCCAAGAACGTTCTTTCTGTAGGACCATGTATCAAGTGATATCAGGAGCCATATTGGAGAGTTTCAATCCAAACCCAGGGAGTTTTTTTATCCTTTTCTCAAAGTTACTAACTTTTCAAGTTTTAAGCTTTAGTTCATAAAGAAAACCCAAAAAGTTTTGTGCTTTCGTTTGTTTAAATTGTTCAAGTTGAATATGGTTTTGCTTATGGGTTTCTCGTCTATTTTGTCTTACTAAACTGTAGCTTTAAAAGGGTTTCGTTTGTTCTCGTTTAGATCGGATTAAGTTTTACATTTATTTGTGCTTAATTCGGGTTTCTTTCTATCGTATCAAGGTTTTGTTGTTGAGCAACAACGGTGATCAAGAACTGATCTGGGTGTATTGTTTTGTTTGTTTGTGCGAGATGGTACGAGAATAAAGCACCATTTCCTTTTAGTGACAGCTAGCCGCGCGTGTGGTTCTTTCTCGGCGAAAAGCAAAACCGAGACAACACCGTACATCGGTCCTTTTCTCCACCTAACCAATCACCACGGGTAAAGACAAGAGAGACATCCGTTATTTTAAAAGAGCAAAATAAGCAAGAAAGAAAAGAGGCAAAGGAGGCGTGAGACAAAGTTCACATGGTCGCTTATTGTGGTCCCCATCGTTTGATCCGTGTGTGGCCGTTGTGCGCTACGTCTTTGACTTGCCAGCCACGGCTCGTCATCAATACCAGACTCGTGCCTCCTAAGGCACTCTTACAAGACCTAGTTCTCCTTTACCAAATCTTACCACAAGACCAATGGCACCTCCTATTGTGCCACCCGAGAACTTAGCCGATGCTCCGACTCATGCACCTCAACCTGATCCCATACCCGCCCTCATGAGATTGTTGAATGAACGGTTTGATGAGCTAAGAAGAGAGCTCCAACCTCCTCCTCCAGACCATGCTGCCCCAGTTCAAGCCGCTCCCCAGCCACGTCAACGGCCAAGACCCATATAGTCGTATTCGGATGATGAAGAGGATCACTTTCCACAGCGAATGAGGCCTTGGAGACAACAAAGAGGACCTCACCAAGGGCAGCATCCTAAATGGGATAAAGAGAGAAGAAGATTTGAGGCTGAGGATCATTATGAACCGTAAGATGTTAGAAGAGAGCCTAGACCAAGACATGCTTATCCAAGAGACTATACACCAAGGAAAGCTTATCCGAGGTATCAAGAAGAAGATGATGACCTCTCTGACCATACTAGTCAAGCTTCCCAATGGTCCTATCACCGTGAGCCAGAGAAGAAAGAATTGAAGGGTTTAAGATCAAAATCCCGCATTTCCATGGAAAGAGTGACCCGGAGGCGGCTTACTTAGAGTGGGAAAAGAACATGGAATTGGTGTTTGATTGCCATTGGTACTCTGAGATCAACAAGATCCGTATGGCAGCCACGGAGTTTCAAGATTACGTCATTAGTTGGTGGGACCAACTGGTCACATCTAGAAGAAGGAATGGAGAGCATTCGATTGGCACTTGGGATGAGCAAAAAGCAGCTATGAGGAGACGGTTTGTACCGAACCATCACCACTCTGAGCTCCATTAGAGGCTCAAGAGATTAATGCAAGGGTCAAAATCAGTGGAAGATTACTTCCAAGAGTTGGAGACTCTTCTTTTGCGGACTGATCTAAGAGAAGACCGCGAGGCCACTATGGCTCGCTTTCTTGGTGGTCTCAACCATGAGATTCAAGATCACCTAGAGCTACAACACTATGTGGAGCTAGAGGAAATGCTCCATAAAGCAGTAATGATTGAGCATCAACTTAAGAGGAAATGATAGGCTCCTTTTAAGTCTAGCTACCACAAGGAGTCTAAGCCTAGTTATGCTAAGGAATGGAATCCACCAAAGAAGCCGTTTACTCCCACTCCTAATGAGGCTGACAATGAGCCACTTAATGCCTTTAGGGATAAGGGTAAGGGCATTGCTAACCCAACTAGGGCTCGTGATGTCAAGTGCTTCAAATGTCAAGGCCGGGGACATTATGCGAATAAATGTACTAACAAGCGAGTGATGATCTTACTTGAGGATGGTGAATACATGTCCGAGGATGAGGAAGCTATGCAAGAGGTGGAAGATGAGAATTCTATTGATGAATGTGAAGAAGTAGCTGCCCATGGGGAACTTTTAGTCACTAGAAAAATGTTGAAACTTTTTCCCAAAGACAAGGAAGAAGAACAAAGAGACAACTTGTTCCACTCTCGGTGTGTAGTAAAAGACAAAGTGTGTAGCCTCATCATTGATAGTGGCAGTTGCACCAATGTTGCTAGCACAACTATGGTTAAGAAGCTTGGCTTAGAGAAGAGGAAGCATCTGAAGCCATACAAGCTCCACTGGCTCAATTCCGAAGGAGAATTGAAGGTGTCTCATCAAGTGACCGTTCCCATTGCTATATGCTAGTATACGGATGAAGTCCTATGTGATGTGTTTCCCATGGAAGCTGGTCACATCCTCCTAGGAAGACCATGGTAATTTGATAGACGTGTAGTTCATAATGGCTTCTCAAATAAGTACACATTCGAGTATAATGGCAAGCAGATCATTCTTCTACCTATGACACTAGAAGAAGTGGCACAAGATCAAATTCACCTAAGGAAGAAAGAAGAAGCCACATCCTCAAAGGCTTCCAACATCCTTATCACTCAAAGTGTAGTAAGAATTTCCTTACACTCTCAACAAATTGTTTTGGTTATTGTTTACAAAGAAACACTTACCACTAAGACTAACCCTTCACCGGAGTTGCCGAGTGTTCTTAGTGACCTATTGCATCAGTTTAGGGATGTGTTTCCAGAAGAAGACACTCATGGGTTGCCCCCCAAGAGAGGGATAGAACACCAAATTGATTTGGTCCCCGGAGCCACCTTACCCAACCGACCGGCCTATAGGATTAATCCCGTGGAAACCAAGGAATTACAAAGACAAGTGGATGACCTAATGAGCAAGGGATACATTTGAGAGAGCCTAAGCCCATGTGTTGTGTCGGTGCTCTTAATTCCCAAGAAGGAGGGAACATGGCGTATGTGCGTAGATAGCAGAGCCATCAATGTTATAACGGTTAAGTATCGCCACCCTATACCTCACTTAGATGACATGTAAGATGAGCTTCATGGATCTAAAATTTTTCTAAAATATACTTAAAGAGTGTTTATCATCAAATAAAGATGAGAGAAGGATATGAGTGGAAAACCGCATTTAAGACCAAACATGGGTTGTATGAGTGGTTGGTGATGCCATTCGGCTTAACCAATGCACCAAGCACCTTCATGAGGCTAATGAATCATGTGTTGAAAAAGTTCATTGGTTTATTTGTGGTTGTCTATTTTGATGATATCTTAGTCTATTGCAAGAATTTAGTTGATCATGCTAAGCATCTTGAATCGGTTCTAAGTGTTTTGAGAAATGAACAACTTTATGCTAATTTAGCTAAATGCACTTTTGGAACGAATCACCTAGTCTTTCTTGGTTTTGTTGTCTCAGCTGATGGTGTAAGAGTTAATGAAGAGAAGGTTAAAGACATAAGAGAATGGCCAACTCCCAAGACAGTGGGAGACGTTAGAAGTTTTCATGGACTAGCCGACTTTTATAGACGGTTTGTAAGAGATTTCAGCACCATTTCGGCTCCACTCACTGAAGTCATCAAGAAAACAGTTGGTTTCAAGTGGGAGTATGCCCAAGAGAAGGCCTTTCAAGCCTTGAAGGAGAATCTAACCCACGCCCCATTGTTAGTACTTCTAGACTTCTCCAAAACCTTTGAAGTGGAATGTGATGCCTCCGACTTTGGAATAGGAGTTGTTCTTATGCAAGAGAGGAGACCCTTAGCTTAATTCAGTGAGAAGCTTAGTGGACCTACATTGAACTATCCCACTTATGACAAGGAGCTCTATGCATTAGTCCGAGCTTTGCAGACATAGCAACACTACCTATGGCCTAAGGAATTTGTCATACACACGGATCATGAGTCTTTGAAACATTTGAAAGGTCAACAAAAGCTTAATAGGAGACACGCAAGATGGGTTGAGTTCATAGAAACATATCCCTATGTCATTGCATACAAACAAGGTAAGGATAATGTTGTGGCTGACGCATTATCCCGAAGGTATACCTTACTCTCTAGCCTAAATGCTAGACTTCTTTGGTTTGAACAAATCAAAGGCTTATATGTTGATGATCTAGACTTTAAGGATGTGTATGCAAAGTGCCTATCTCATGCCATAGATCGTTATTACATTCTTGATGAATTCTTGTTCTTTAAAAATCATTTGTGTGTACTTAATGGATCTATCCGAGAGTTGTTGATTAGGGAAGCTCATAGTGGCGGCCTTATGGGACACTTTGGAGTAGATAAAACCATGAATGTAGTTGAAGACCATTTCTTTTGGCCACACTTAAGGAAGTACGTGGATAGGATATGCTCTCAATGCATTCAATGCAAGCAAGCCAAATCCAAGGCCCAACCTTACGGTTTATACACTCCTCTCCCTATTGCATCTCATCCGTGGCATGGCATTTCAATGGATTTGGTTTTAGGTTTGCCTAGAACCAAGTATGGACATGATTCTATCTTTATGGTAGTATATAGGTTCTCTAAAATGGCACACTTCATTCCTTGCCATAAGACCGATGATACAACTTATATTGCCAACTTGTTCTTTAAAGAAATCGTCAAATTGCATGGAATGCCTAGAACTATAGTTTTAGATAGAGATACTAAGTTCTTGAGTCACTTTTGGAAGACTTTGTGGAATAAATTAGGCACTAAATTGTTGTTTTATACTACTTGTCATCCTCAAACGGATGGGCAAACCGAAGTTGTAATCCAAACTATGGCCATGCTTCTTAGGGCTTTGCTTAAAAAGAATTTAAAAGCTTGGGAAGATTGTTTGCCGCATACTGAGTTTGCTTATAACTTAGCTAAGCATTCAACAACTAAGTTTTGTCCCTTTGAGCTTGTTTATGGTTATATCCCTTTGACTCCATTGGATTTGATACCTTTTCCTTTGAGTGAAAGCCTAAGTATAGGTGGAGTTAAGAAGGCCGAACAAGTCAAGAAGTTACATGAGCAAGCCAAAGCTATTATTGAGGCCAAAACGGAGTATTACACAAGGCGTGCTAACAAGGGACACAATGAACAATCATTCAAGGAAGGAGGTTGGATTTGGATACACTTGAGGAAGGACCAGTTCCCGGAAGAAAGGAGTTCAAAGCTTAAGCCGCGAATTGATGGTCCCTTTGAAATAACCAAGAAGATCAATGGCAATGCCTATCAACTTGATCTCCAAGGTAAGTATTCCATAAGTCCTAGCTTCAACACTGCTGACTTGATTTCTTTTGATGTAGATCCCTCGGATTTGAGGTCAAATCTTTTTGAAGGAGGGGATGATACACGGGTGCCTAATCTAGACAAGGAAGAATATCATGTAGAAGCCAACCTTGAAGTTCTCTTTGGACCAGTGACTCGTGCTCAAGCTAGAAGATTGTCCACACCCATCATGAAGGTTCTAAAGGAACTTGAAACTCATTGCCATCACTTGGAGACGAAGGAAGCCCCAGTCTTGCACCACTTCCTCATATCTTCTCCAAGTAGCTAAAGCCGGCCAATGAGGTCTTAAGGGGTACTCTTCCTACCAATGAGGTTTGTCCCACTGGGTTTAC
>OVAO01001267.1:0-15765 GCA_900406285.1 Biscutella auriculata
ATCTCGGAGGAGTTACATTGTGCGCTCAATGAGTTTTGGATTTCGTTTTCATGTCCTCTCTATTTGTTTTTTCTTTTTGTTTCTTGAGGAAAACAGACGCTAAAAGTCTCTTATCACTTGTTTACCTTTTCAGGTGTGTTATTGTCTTGTTTTTTGGGATTCTGTCGCTTGAGAGGAAAATCTGCCGGAGGACTTTCCTAAAGATTAGCACTGAACTATGGATTGTATAAGTAAGCTATGTGATGAGCTGCTCTTGAAAATATTGTCGCAACTGCCCACAGCGAATGAAGTTGTGGCCACAATGGTTTTGTCTAAGCGATGGCAGTTTCTTTGGACTATGGTGCCGAAACTTGTATATGATGATAGCTATAAAAAGATAGAGTATGCAAGATTTTCCCGCTTTGTATACAGTTCCTTGCTTCTCCACTAGGCTCCGGTTATAGAAACTTTGCATTTCAAACTTGGTATATCCTGTGGTCCTGATGATATACGAGTATGGATTAGAGCTGCAGATAAACTCAATGTGCGCGAGCTAAGTTTTGAATACAGTGGCTTTTCTTACTATCATCTGGCTATTCTTCCAAGGAATTTTTACACAGGGTGTAGAATTCTTGTGACACTCAATCTAAGTTACTTGACTCTCCTGGAGTTTTCTTCCCCAATATCTTTTCCATTTCATACAGAGTTTTCTGTACTGCTTATCTCAGTGCAATGAGTATCCGTCTTCTGAATGGAACTGCTTCTTGATTCCTGATTGTTTGTTATTGAGTCTGGAAACTCTTGAATGGAAATACTATTATGGAGATAAAGAAGAGAGAGAACTTGTGGTATATATCTTAAGAAATGGAGCCTGTTTAAAAAGGGTTACAATCTCGTCCAAATATACTGATATCAACAAGAAATTTGAGTTGCTTAAGTCGTTAGCATTGTCGTCCATGCGGTCACCCACCTGTCAGCTTGCAATCGGCTGAAGCTACCGTCGTTTGTTTGAAATGTTAACATGCGGTCACCCACCTGTCAGCTTGCAATCGGCTGAATTTTAGAGAAATTACAATGGACAAAAACAAATTTGATTTTTTTGTTAACATTTCAACAGATTAAATTTTTTGAAAACATTTCAATACAATATTTTTTGAAAATAGTGGGTGTTTTAGTGGGATATGTATGACTGATATATAAAATAGTGGTTGTAGTAATGATTGAATAATAAATAGAAAAATAAATACAATATATAATTATAAAAAGTAATTAAAATCATGATATTATGATAATATCATTAAATTAATATATATAATTATAAATAAGAATTTATTTTGAAAATTTAATTAGCCATTTAAATTTTTTTTTTATGTACAAAAATCTTAATTCATTTCAAGGGAAATTAAGATCAAATATTTTCATTTCATTTCAAGAGAAATAATTAATTAGCTAAATTTATTCACTTAAATAAATATGAAACCAAGTGAATTCTATAAATCTTTTATATATTCAATAAACCTACTAAATAAATAATAAAGATGATAATTTAAAATATTGAAAATAAAATATAAACAAGGAAATATGATGAATTCTAAAAATAGAAAATTATATATAAAAAGAAGTATGGTGAATTCTAAAAATGGAAAATTCTAAAAAGAAACTCGAAGACTTACATCATTGTGTTGTTGTGTTGATCAACTTAGAGATTTTCTGTTATTATTGATCTGAGTTGTTGTGTTGTATTTTTTAAGAGACAATGAGCACCAACATAATTTTTTCTTATGGAGGAAAGTATTCACGGGACATGACGAAATTAAGTTGGATACCTAAAGATTAGATGTATGCTATTCCATTTAAGACATCTTTAGTAAATGAGATAACCTACTCCACCTTAGTAGATAAGATAAGCAGGAAGATTGTGTCGGTTGGGATAGATGTAATTAACTATCACATGAAATTGAGTTATATTATGATATGATGGATTATCCTAAGATAGTGGTAAACCACGATGATAATATTTATATTTATCTAACAACAAATACTCTCTCTGTTCCAAAATATAAGATGTTTTAGATAAATGCACACATATTAAGGAATGTATTTATTACTTAAAATATTCATTAATAAAGTGTTAAAAGTAATTGTTTACGTAGAGAAAGCAAATTTTTTTAGACTTTTCGACTATTTTGACTGAGCTTTCTAATATTATTAGAACAAATAAATAAGTCTAAAAAATCATATATTTTGGAACAGAGGAAGTAATAAAGAAGGGTTTAAAACTCTTTTGAATATGGAGTTAATCAAAGATAAGGAGAGTAGTCAGATGATTGAACGAATTTCAAGAGTCCAAAGAGAAATTTCTAGTCTGTGGAATGTGGAATGTGATGTTCCAGAACTTGAGATGATAAAAGAGTTGGCATTTTCTCCCTAGCTTCAACAACATGCTAACTCATGTTTGAATGCGACCAATTGTAGGATTTGTGTTTGTTCTTTGTCCTGCTCAGTATCTTTGCCTACTATATAAACGAATGGATTATGATATATTTTGTATAATGGAGGTGCCTTGTGAATGAAGAAAAGAGAAGAAATTTCGGTTTTTATATGTATAATTTTTGTATCTTTACGTACTACGTACATACGAATGGATCATGATATGTTTATTCTATAGTTCATCCTAAACTACTGATTTCCGGTTTTTTTTTGGATCAAATTGAATGCCCTCTATGTAGTGTTATGGTTGCTAGCGCAAACTGGGGATGGCAGAAATAATACCGATGCAGTGGAGCATATAGTTCCGAGGCAGCCTGCTGTTCAGAAAAAGTGGAAGAGACCTCCTGACCCGTGGCTGAAGTGTAACGTGGGGGTTTTTTTGGATCAGGTATCGAAGGTTGGTGGTCTGGGTTGGGTGCTTCGCGACTCTCAGGCGAGGATTTTGTGTCATGGAAGACAGTCCTTCACGGAAGTCGAGTCTTTGACCGCTTTAAAAGTGAAGGGATGGTCCTCGGTCATTGCTAATATGGCGGATTTGCACTTTGATGGTGTCATTTTTGGGTTGGACTGTAAAGAGTTAGTGAATGCGGTTTCTAGTCCTCGCAGATGGCCTAGATTGCGAAATCAAGCAGGGGAGATTAGTTTTAGTTTAAAAAGATTGAGAAGATGGCGCTGTGAAGTCGAATCCAAGAAGGCAAATCAAGGAGCTTGGCGTATAGCCAAAAGTGCAGTTGAGGAGAGGTGGTTTCAGTCGTATGTTGCAAGGGATAGTCCGTCTTGGTTGGCTGGCTTTTTTGAGCGAGAAGCGATGTTGTCTTAATTTTTGGGTTGCCTCTGCTTGATAGTTCCTCCTGATTTGGTTTTTGGATTTGCAGGTCAAGTCTGTTTATGCCTTTAGTGGTGTTTGCAAGCTTGTATTTTTTGAAGGTGCCTTTATACCCTGTCTTCTGTACAACATTTTGGTGCTCTGCACCTTTTTTGGCAATATATACTACTAGATGTTAAAAAAAAAAAACTACTGATTTCCGGTTTAGTTTCTTTAGGTCTGATATTTGGTTCGTTTGAATATGGCATTCTTGGTTCAGAAATTTGATAAAGAAGAAGATAGACCGTGAGGAAATAGGTTATATATATACCATTAAAAGTCTAAAGATTGGGTTGGAATTAACAATTCAGTTAAAACACATTATTTTCTCTTCCGTGTTCTTTTATTTCCCAATGGTCGACTACTTTGAAAAACGTTAAATTGTAATTACTATCATTAATTATAAAATTTAGTCGACATAGTAATAAATTTACAGTGAATCTGAATAATTTTTTATTCAGTAGGTGAGTTACTTAGAGCTTTTCAAATCCAATCTTTGTGTTTTTTTCTTTTTGTAAAATGAGAGGGATGAGATGGTCATTCTTTCTCTATCTATGGAAAATAGGAATATGGAGAGATTGATGAACTTCGGAAGTTGCACCAAATTAATTAATTAGGGTTCCTATTTAAAGAAGTAATGTTAATTATTCATTGAACGAGAAGAGTACAAGAGGCCCTTAAGGTATTTGGTTCTTCTTCGAGACTCTTCTAATTATCGTTTAACTTGTTTGATTTCGATGGAGTTTATTCATTAATACTATATCATTTGTTTACCATTTCAACATTTTCATGGTTGTTCCTGTCTCCAGGGAGGATATTCAAAAAGATTAGCACACAATTATGGATTGTATAAGTAAGCTGTGTGATGAGCTGCTCTTGAAAATATTATCGCAACTGCCCACAGCGAATGAAGTTGTGGCCACAATGGTTTTGTCAAAGCGATGGCTGTATCTTTGGACGATGGTTCCTAAGCTTGTATACGATGATAGTTATAAAAAAATTGAGCATGCAAGATTTTCCCGCTTTGTAGACAGGTATTTGTTTCTGCACGAGGCTCCAGTGATAGAAACTTTGCATTTCGCACTTGGTGAAACTTGTGGTACTGATGATATTAGAGTATGGATTAGAGCAGCAGAAAAACTCAATGTGCGCGAGCTAATTTTTGAGTTATGCGCATCTGAGGTCAGTCTTCCAAGGAACTTTTACACAGGGTGTAGAATGCTTGTGACACTAAATCTAAGTTATGTGACTCTCCTGGAATTTTCGTCCCCAATATCTTTTCCATCTCTCAAAACATTGAGTCTTGTATCCGTGGATTTTCCAAGTGAGGAATTTTTCCAAAGGTTTTTTTCCAACTGTCCTGTTCTTGAAGATTTGGATTTCGATACATTTGAAGCTGACAATGATTCTATTTGCACCATCAGAGTGCCTTCTCTGAAGAGTTTATCTATTTATGATGCACATGGTTTATTGATAGATGCTCCTTCTTTGATGAGATTGAAGATTATGGATTATTGGACAAAAGGGTTTTGTGTCATTGAGAATGAAATGCCAATGATTGCAACTGTAGATGTCAAAATTAAGCGTAGCAATCTGGGGAAGATTCTAGGTTTGGTTACTTCCGTTAAACATCTCTTTTTATGTTTATCTTCTGCAGAGGTAGTTTTTTGTTGCTAGTTGTTGTTTTTATCATTTCTTTACATCTGCAGTTTTGCCACTAACATTAATGTTTCTACTTAATCTGCCTTGAATGCAGGATCCATATCCTGTTGGTAGTGTCTTCCACCAGCTTGTAAGTTTAAAGCTATGCAGATGTAGTGTGCATTGGTTGAACCTGCTTATGTCTATGCTTAAAGGATCTCCTAAATTACGTCGTCTCGAACTCGATCAGGTATGTTTGTATAATATCACCACGATTTATTTAGTCTCTATGACCATGTACTATTCCACTTCATGCATAGTCTTTTGTACTGTTTATCTCAGTGCAGTTTCTTTCGTACACCGAGCCCTTGCTGGATTAAACCGAGTTCTGTTCCTGTTTGTTTGCAATCCAGTCTTGAAACTCTCGTATTTGAAAGATATGATGGAGCAGACAAAGAGAAAGAAGTTGTTGAATATATCTTAAGAAATGGAGCCTGTTTAAAAAACGTTACTATCTCTTCCAATACAAATGACATATTCAGGAAACATGAGATGCTTAAGGAGTTGGCATTTTCGTCCAGGCCTTCACCCACCTGTCAGCTTGCATTCAAATGAAGCTACCGTCGATTGTTTGTGTATTGATCTTGATATTAGAAAAGCTATTAGAAGAATTTTGGTTTCCCAAATTAAGATCGTTGAATTGTTATGGTATGCGTTCCATTTCTGTAGCGTTTATTTCTTATAATTAGACAAGGATTTATGGTCTCGATTTCGGATAAAAACTTTACTTATCAAGGGCATGTTCTTTTTCTTTATTTGGATGTTGCATCTATATGTTTCATCTCAATGTTATGATCAGATGTTGTATCTAGATGTTGTTCTTTTTTGAATCGAAATATAGCATTCAGATACTGCATTTGAATGTTGTTCTTTTTTAAAATTTCTTTTAATAACATTTCGATGCAATCAAACCAACATTCTGCATTTTCACGTTTTCCACAAAACCCGAGATTTTCAAGTTTTTCGGAAAACATTATGATTTCATGTTGTCCGGAAAAAATCGATATTTCGCGTTTTTTGGAAAAAACTGAGATTCTGCATTTTTCAGGAAAAACCGAGATCTGCCTTTTTCGGGAAAAACCAAGATTCCGGTTTTTTCGGGAAAAAAATGAGGAGGAAAAAATCCGAGATTTCACATTTTTCGAGAAAACCGGAGATACTGCTTTTTTGGGAAATCCGAGATTCCACATTTTTCAAAAAAAAATTGAGATATTTTTTTCGGGAAAAATAGGGATTTTATATTTTCCCAATAAACCATGATTCCACATTTTTTCCCAAAACCAGAATTTTGCTTTTTCTCAAAAATACATATTTCCGCGTTTTTTCTGCAAAACAGTTTTTTTGTGTTTTTCCCAAATAACAATACCACTAATTAAATGTAACATTAAAATATAAAATTTTAAACAATGTATCGATGGTTTAAACAATCACTAACGCGGATTTTTATTTTGAAATTAATACTTTAAATTATAAAAATATGATAATATATTTGATATTAATTTTAAATATTGTTAAGATTGATATTAATTTTAAAAATTTAGTTAGATATAAAATACAAAGAATATTCTATTGAGACTGTTATTGGTTTTTAATTATTAAATATCTAAAATCTATAGGAAGAATATTCTTTTAAGATTGTTATTGGTTTTTAATTATTAAATATTTTTATAAAATTAGATAAAATCGTTTATATATATATATATTAAATTATTGCGTAATTATTGAATATAAAATATGTGATTAAATAGAAAGAATATTCCATTAGGATATTTACTAGTTTTCTATTATTAAATATTAGAAAAGTTGAATGTATTTAGTTATTAAATTATTATATAAAATATATTATTAGATATTAAATTATTGTAACTAAATATATGTTTAGTGATTAAATAAATTAGGTAAATATGATTTTTAATATGGATAAACCTTATTTTGATAGAATAGATATAACTTAATTTATACTTATCGAAAACTAGTGATTTTCGGTATAAGTTTCATTTGGTTTGATATTAGTTTCTAGACAAGATTCTTTTTTCAAGTACATTTATTTATTTTACATTTGCTAATTTTATCCCTCATTTTTCCAATAAAAATTGTCAACTCTTTGATATTCAAAAATCGGAACTCTTTTAATAACTATTTGAAATTTATAATCCTCTTAAATATTAATTTTATAAAATAAGGTTTATATATTTATTTAACAACTACCAAAAATCAAATTATATATCAACAAGAACTAAATATTAACAATCAAATTAGTTTTTCTTAAAAATAATTCTATTATTAAATTTATATACATTTTAATAATTATTTGATATTTACTATTTCTCTTAGTAATTAATCTTAGAAAATAATAAATTTTATTAAATTCGTGCATTTTTTATATTAAATTAGTTAACATTTGTATTTTAACAACTAGAAAATAAAAAAATTACATAAGAACAATAAAATTACATATGAAAAACGTGAAAAAGTTTATAAACTAAAATCATGACTCTAGTTTTTATATAAACTAAAATCTACAACAAAACAAAAAAATTAAAATCTAAAATTTAAAATCTAAAATCTAAAACTAAAAACCAAAATATAAAAAACACTCAACCATTTATAACCTGGACGTGAGAAAATAGCTTATGGACCGTTGGAATGGGAAGTTTAAAAGTCTAAAGATTGGATTGGAATTAATTCTCTTTCGATTTCGTTTGTTGCCAGTGGTCATTCTTTCTCTGTCAATGAAATACAGAATATGAAGAGACTGATGAATTTCGGAAGTTGCACCAAATTAATTAATTAGGCTTCTTATTTAAAGACGCATATGCTTTGAACGGCAAGAGTACAAGTGGTGTTTCAGGTATATCTTGTTTTCTTTGAGTCTCTTCTAATTATCGTTTAACTTGTTTTATTTCTAAGGAGGTTATTTATGGTACTATCTTTCTATTTGTTTGGTTTTTGAAGAATACATAACTTAAGAGTCTCTTATCCTCTGTTTACCATTTCACATTTTCAGGTTTTTTGGATTCTTGTCCTTGAGAAAGAAATCTGTGGTAGGATTTTCAAAAAGTTTAGCATTCAATTATGGATTTGATTAGTCAGCTGCCCGATGAGCTGCTCGTGAAAATATTGTCATTACTGCCTACAGCGAATGAAGTTGTGGCCACAATGATTTTGTCTAAGCGTTGGCAGTTTCTTTGGAGGATGGTATCAAAACTCTTATACCACGAAAGCTACCAAAATTTGGATTATGCAAGATTTTCACGCTTTATAGAAAGGTCTTTGTTTTTGCACGAAGCCCCAGTGGTAGAAACTTTGCATTTCAAACTTTGTGAAACTTGTGGTACTGATGATATACATGTATGGATTAGAGCTGCAAATAAACTCAATGTGCGCGAGCTAATTTTTGAGTTGGACAACTCTTTTTGGGATTATTGGACCATTTTTCCAAGGAGTTTTTACACAGGGTTTAGTATGCTTGTCACACTGAAACTAAGTTGCGTGATTCTCGTGGATGTTACTTCTCCAATTTCTTTCCCATCCCTAAAAAACATGAGTCTTTTATCTGTGAAGTATCCAAGTGCTGAATTTTTCAACATGCTTTTATCCAACTGTCCTGTTCTTGAAGACTTAGTTTTGGAGCAATGTCTTAATGACAATGTGTCTATTTGCACCATTAGAGTGCCTTCTCTTAAGAGTTTATACGTTTCTAAAGAAGAAGGTAGTGATGTTGCAGTTGGGTTTGTGATAGATGCTCCTTCTTTGGTGAAATTGAAGATTATTGATTTTACACATGGGTTTTGTGTCATTGAGAACGAAATGCCAATGATTGTAACTGTAGATGTAGACATTCCGCGTAGTAATCTTGGAAACATTCTAGGTTCTGTTACTTCGGTCAAGCATCTCTGTTTATGTTTATCAACTGCAGAGGTATTTTCTTGTTCTAATTTGTGGTTTTAATTATCATTCTGCAATCAGCACTCTTGAGATCAAGTTTGTTGCAACTGACATTGTTTAATCTGTTTTGAATGCAGGATCTATATCCTGTTGGTAGTGTCTTCCACCAGCTTATAAGTTTAACGCTATACAGATGGACTGATGAGTGGTCGAATATACTTATGTGTATGCTTGAGGCATCTCCTAGATTACAATCTCTTACACTCGATCATGTATGTGTGTATAATAATTTCATTCGATTTATTCATTCGATTACTTTTCGCACTCATGTTGTGTCTTCTGCACTGTTTATCTCAGTGCTATCCCCTTCCCGATTATGCACGGAACCGGTGCTGGATTAAACCGAGTCTAGTTCCTGATTGTTTGTTATCGAGTCTTGAAACATTCGTATTTAAAAGCTGTGATGGAGCAGAAGAAGATAAACATTTGACGGAGTATATGTTAGGAAATGGAGCCTGTTTAAAAAAGGTTACAATCTCTACCAAACCATCTTGCAGCAACAGCAGGAAACTTGAGATGCTTAAGGTGTTAACATTGTCTTCCATTCGTTCACCCAACTGTCAGCTTGCATTTCAACCGAAAAGCTATTACCGTCATTAGTTTGTGTTATTGTTTACGTTTTTGTTTTCCAAATTTTGATTTTGGAATTTCTTATGTTCTTGATCTACTTCTATGTGTACTAGAGGAAAGAAAGAAACATAAGAACTGTTATCTTTCCTTTGTTTTTTATGCTTTATTTCCATCTTTGAATTTATGGTAGTTTATCCATTTCTATTGCGATTTATTTGTTTTTAATAGACAAGGATTTGTGGTTTGAAGTTCAAACTATTTCTCTTTATACTTGAATCTTCCGCAACATGGAATTGTCTACGTTTACTTACCGTTGTATATATAACGCTTACAAAATCAAATACAGAGAAATGTGTTTCCATTTGAATAATTTTGATCAGTCACTTATTAACTAGTCTTGAAACTCTTGAAAAACGGACAATGTGTTTTAAAAAGCAACAGTTTCCTCAAACTTTGATCGATCCAATCAAGAAACTTGAGACGCTCAAGGATTTGTCATTGTCGACAGGCACTCGCCAACCTTTCAGCTTATATTTGACTGAATTATTATGCATCATTAACTATTAAAAGTTTGTAATATATGTAATTTTTTTGTAATAACTAATATAGTATAGAAAATCAAATTAATTATGGAATATAGTAACTAATATTAAAATATATAGTTAACATATTTGATATTAATTATAACAAAATAGATACAATATTCTATATTGAAAAGAAATAAAATGGTATTATGTTTTATATAATTTTCCATGATTTTATTGCCTTAACAACGAATAAATAATGAGAATAAATCTCATGCTAATACATCATCAATTTTAAGTCAAATTAAATCTTGGACTGACATAAATTCTATTCAGAATAAATTTAGTGTTGACATCTAAAATAATAAACAACTCTTTTAATATATAGGAAATAATATGTAATATTGGTTATATTTTTAAAATTTATAAACAGTATTTTCAAAAAATTATCCTAAATAATTGTATATGATAAAGAGAAAAATAATAAGATAATCATTTCTTTTAATTTTTTAAATTATATAAGTAAAATTATGAAAATAATAATTAAATTAAACATGCCCTATAAAGAAAGGTTTTTCCAAGATTTGCGCTAATATTGTTGTTGTGTCACTAATTTATTTAAACTTCTATATTACATATTATGATTACAAAACTTCTCTAATTCACAATGTAAATATTTGTATTATTGTATACAAAAATAGGGGGGAGATGTCAAACAAAAAAAAATGGAAAAATACATATGATTAACGAAACCAACCTGTCAATTTATTTCGATTTGACAAAAAGTAAAAAAAAAAGACCAGATGAAAATTAAAGAAAATTGAATAAATATTGCATTTGAATGCAAATGTTCAAAATATTATTCTTTTTTTTCATTTTTGAATTACATTCAAATGTAATATCTAGGTGTTAAGATGTTAAATATATTAAATGTCTAGATATTTCAAATGTCAAATTTTTTGGAACAATTTCTTTTCACAAAAAACCATAAAATCATGTTTTTCTGAAAAAAATAGAGAATCCTAGTTTTCAGGAAAAAACGAAATAACGAGTTTTCGGGAAAAACACAAAATCCTAGCTTCTCAGGAAAAACAAGGAATCTAGGCTTTTCGAGAAAAATGTGAAATTCGGGGTTTTCGAGAAAAATGTGGAATCTGAGGTTTTCGAGAAAAACGCGGAATCAAGGTTTTTCGAGAAAAATGCAGAATCCTAGTTTTTCCGGAAAAACGTAGAATCTTGTTTATTCCGGAAAAACACATAATTCTAGTTTTTGGAAAAAACGCAGAAACCTGACATTTCAAAAAAATGACGTTAAATTCTAGTTTTTCGGGAAAAAACCAAATCCTCGTTTTGTGGGGAAGAACGCGGAATCACAATATTTTGGGGGAAACGACGAATCCTGGTTTTTAGGGAAAAACACGGAATTTCAGTTTTTTTAGGAAAAATGAGAATTCCAAATATTTCGGAAAACGCAAAATACCAAGTTTTCGTGAAAAACGTAGAACAACGAGTTTTCGTGAAAAAGCGTAATTACGACTTTTGAGAAAACCACAGAATCCTAGTTTTTTCAGGCAAAAACGCAAAACCCGGTTTTTTCAGAACCAGAATCCTAGGTTTTCAAGAAAACAAAGAATTCTATTTTTCGAGAAAAACGCGGATTATCGGTTTTTTTTCCGAAAACGCAAGATCTTGGTTTTTTCACGAAAACGAGAATTCTCGGGGTTTTTTCGAAAAACACGGAATCTCATTTTTTCCCGAATAACGAGGAAATCTCGATTTTTTTCCGACAACACGAAATCTCAGGGTTTTTCCCGAAAAACGCGGAATCTCAAATTTTTTTCTGGAAAATGCGGAAATCTTGGTTTTCTCCGAAATCGTGAAAATCTCGGGTATTTCCCCAATATGTGAAATCTCAAATATTTTTCCGAAAACACAAAATCTCAGTTTTTCACCTGAACAACTCAGAATTTGAGTTTTCATCCGAAAAACTCGGAATTTGAGTTTTTTTTCAGAAAAACGCGGAAATATATGGGTTCTCCAAAGACGTTAAAATTACTGATTTTCCGAATAACGTGGAAATCTCTGGGTTTTTCCACAAAACGCAGAATCTTGGATTTTCCCTAAAAATGCAAAATCTCAGATCTTTCCCAAAAAATGTGGAATCTTAGATTTTTTTAAAAAACGCAAAAATCTCAGTTTAAAAAACGAAAAACGTGCAAATCTCAGGGGGTTTTCCTAGAAAAACACGGAATCACAGGTTTTTTCCAAAAAAGCGAAATCTCAGGGTTTTCCCAGAAAAACGCAGAATCTCGGATTTTTTCCAGAAAACGCGGAATCTCGGGGTTTTCCTAGAAAAACTCGGAATCTTGGGGTTTTCCGAGAAAACACGAAATCACGGATTTTTCCGAGAAAATGCGGAATATTGGTTTTTTCCATAAAAACCCAAAATCTCGGGGTTTTCCCATAAAAACTCGGAATCTCGTGTTTTTCCAGAAAAACGCGGAATCTCGGTTTTTTCCCGAAAAACGCGGAATCTCTGGTTTTTCCAAGAAAAACCTGGAATCTTGGGTTTTCCGAAAAAGCGAAATCTCGGGATTTTCCCCAAAAACGATTAATCTCGGGGTTTTTCCAAAACATTCGAAATCTTAGGTTTTCCTGAAATACATGGAATCAGAATCTCGGATTTTTCACAAAAACGAGATATCTTGGGTTTTTTTTTCTAAAAAACATGGAATCTCGAGATATTTCCAAAAACGCCGCATCTTGGTTTTCTTTGAAAAATATAGAATCTCGAATATTCCGGAAACTATGTTGTTTTTAGTCATTTTAACTTTCAACATCTAAATGCCATTAGAAATTCAAATAAAAAGAGTAACATCTAGATACTACATCTATATACTACATCTAGATACTACATCTAGATACTATATCCAAATATAAAAATAAAACTAATATCAGGATGCAGCATATGGATACAACATCTTGATGCAGTATCTAGTTACAACATTCTGATGCAGCATCTGGATACAACATCTAGTTGAAGAAAAAAAATGGCCTACATTCGTTTCATGAAATTAACGTAGGGATCATAGAAAAGGAAATCAATAAATGAAGTAAGACGAGTAGATGAACCTTGACCTAGACGTCTCCCTGAAATCTTTTGAGTCACGAAAGTACAAACAATTAAATCAAAACGATTAAGGATGTTAGAAATTTTTGAAGTAGTTGAAAGACTTCAGCATTTTCTAGTTTTAGTCAACTTTGGTCTTTACGTTTGAGAAGATATGGACAGGATCATTGGCTTGTCTGTTGGTGAAGATATTATTTTTTCTTCCAACAAAAATTGTTGTATCCAATAACATTTTGTCCAAACGATGGGAGTAGCTGTGGAAATGGTTGCCAAAACTTGAGTTCGCTAATCAATATTACTCAGAGTCTGAATGCAAGAGTTTACTATGCTTTCTTGACAAAAAATTGCCACTACATATATAGAGTTCCGACTATTGAAAGCTTGCGTCTCAAGTTATGTAATCCACATTTCAAACCCGAAGTTATCAAATTGTTTATTGTAGTTGCAGTTTCTCGCAACGTACAATCTTTCTTATTCTTCTTATCTGGAAAAGTCAAATGTGTTAGGGAATATTGGTCAATTTTATGGATAATTTAGAATTTAAGAGAGTGAAAAAACGCACACACGAAATTTATTAACGGAGTTCGGTCAAAATTTACACTAACAAATGTGTCCCAACATGAAAGAGGAACCAAAATGTATCTCAATGTGTAATTAATAACTAAAAAATGCCCTATGTGGGGAAAAGAAAAAAGAAGTATTATTGTTTATGTGTATCCAAACTTATTTATTAAATTGTTAAATCAAAGGGACTACTAATATATGAAAAATTGGTTAAGTTTTGATTGACAAGTGAAACTGAATTTTGATACACATAGATGCCTGAAATAGTACATGCAAATCTCGACATTGGTTAGTGAATTTGTTCAAATCCGGTTTGTTCTCTGTTGGTGATTTAAACAGTCATATAATTTAGTTCAACCGAAACTTATGATTTCCGGTTTAGTTTAATTTGGTCTGATATATTGGTTCGGTTGAATATGGCAATCTTGGTTCAGAAATTCCACAAAGAAGAAGATAATCAGACCGTTGGTCCACGACGGTTAGAGCATCTACAACCCTAAAATCTAAAATTAGAGGATCTAAAACTTAAAATAATAATAAAATAATAGATAACAGTTTTTTATTATATAAAACGTTTCCATAAAATAAAACGATATTTTTATTCGATTACAATTAATATAATATTTAGTTGACGGAGTAGTAAATTTACATTGAATAGATATTATTCACAAGGTTGAGTTAGAGCAAGTGCAATGGTAAATTCTTCATAGCGGTTCTTAAGCTTTTATTAATTAAAAATATTGTTAAGATACTCATGAAGAGACTCTCGAAAAAAGGGTTCTAATGGTAGAATTAATCTGAGG
This sequence comes from Biscutella auriculata, assembly GCA_900406285.1. Taxonomy (NCBI): domain Eukaryota; kingdom Viridiplantae; phylum Streptophyta; class Magnoliopsida; order Brassicales; family Brassicaceae; genus Biscutella; species Biscutella auriculata. The sequence continues at coordinate 14,575 of OVAO01001267.1, forward strand.
TTCTTAAGATTAAAATATTAATTTTTTTACTTATAATATTATAAATAAATTTATAATATCTTTGAATTTATAATTTATTTCATAACATATAACATATAATTATAAATAAAAAGCAATAAAACATATTATAAAAAGAAGTACATATTAAAAACAGTAAAAATGGTTAATTATAATCTTCATTCGTGCCGAACTTGAGCCAAATATTCTCAGCCAAATCCGCTTTCAATTGTTGGTGTATTCAATTAAATAATGATAATGAGCAAATAATTTAATTTTAAAAGTAGGCTAAAATATCTCTAACCGACTAACTAAGATATTAAATAAAAGTATTGATATATCGATTGATAATTTGATAAAATTTAAATATAAATGAAATATTTTTTTAGCTATATTAAACAAAATTATATTTTATTAAAGCTAAAATAGTTTTATTATAAAAATACTCGCGTTGAACGTTGGATCAGTTTTCTTAAGAAGGGTGAGATGAGAAAAAAAAATATATATATTGGACAGGCCAATAAGACCCTACCACGTGGCGTTCTTCCCAAGTTAGAGCAGCTCTTCATCTAGAACCGATCGATCTTGCTCTTTACATTATTTTAATATTTTTTCTTCTGAAGAACCCATCAAAATCCACCATTGGACTTGGTCTTAGCTTCTTTGATGACAAAAAAAATAAAAAATAAAAAAGAGTTACTAGCTTCATAAAACTAATTGTTGTTTTTTTTTTTGGTTTAGTATTTTAGAATGGGAAGGTAAAGAGATCAGATGGTCATTTCTCTGCGTATGGCATATGGAATCTGAAGAGATTGATGTATTTCGGAAGTTGCGCCAAAATTAATTAGGGTTCTTATTTAAATACGTAATGGTTAACTATTGTCTGTACTTCTTAGTTGAACGAGAAGAGTACAAGAGGGGTTTCAGGTATTTGGTTATTATTTGAAAAGCTAATAATTATCTATTGACTTGTTTGATTTCGAAGGATTTTCTCCATGGATACTATATCTTTCTATTAATAACATTGAGAGCTCATTGAGTTTTGATTTCGTTTACCTTATCGACATTTTACAGGGATTTCGTTCCTCTTTGCTTTTGGGATTCTCCTTTGATACTCAAAAAGATTAGCACTCAAGTATGGATAGGATAAGTCAGCTGTGTGATGAGCTGCTCTTGAAAATACTGTCGTTACTG
>OVAO01001268.1:0-15758 GCA_900406285.1 Biscutella auriculata
CAATGAGAAAGACAAGAAAAGTGAGAGAGACGTTTGTTTCCGTTTCATTGTTTATTTTGGTTTAATGGAACGGCGATGACAAGAGACTTCCGAACATATAAAGTCTTCATCGAGTGCGAGAAATCTTCGAGTTTGACCAATAATTAATAAAGATATTGGACTGCTCGTGTCTTTTCAATCATGTACCTCTCAAATAACTTGTTTCTCAAGGAAAATTTTATAAATGCAACCTCGTTTCAAATTCTTGGCTTATACACTATTAATTAACAGAATTAATAATCCGCATAATAAATCTAGAATTTTTATTTTGTAAACCATAACTAAGATCATTCGAAATCAACTCAGATTAATTCAGAAACGATTAGTAGTAACCATAGAAAGCAAGTAGTATTAAAACCATTATTACGTAAGTTCAAATAAAATAATTAACATCAACATATATAATAAAAGTTAAAACTAACCAGGACATATAACCTAGTGGTTTGTGTTAGTGCAGTCATACGTGAAATAAAATATTATATTTATAATATTTAGTATTGTTAATTTTCAAGTTATTTTTTAATTGTGTTTAGAAATAATCGATAGAATTTATATATTTTAAATTCTGAAAATTAAGTATTATGAAAATCAGATATTAAAATATTCAAATTTAATATAATATTTTTAAAATTTTGATAGAAATTTAAATATTTTAAACACCAAAAAATTGAATATAATATTTCTTAAATTTACTTTGTAAATGACATCTAAGTTAACTGAGTTCTCAGTTAATATATATGATATACAAACATATAATTATTATAATATCATATATTATTTTGTTTTTTAAATGTTTTGTTTACTTTAAATGTGATTATGTGGAAGCATTTTATTTTTTGCAATCCTATTAAAAATTGTTGTTAAACTAAATAAGATGTTTGGAATTATAAATAAGTTTTGATAAATAAATTATTGTTAATGAATGACAAAATTAATATATAGTGAGAGAAGAGAATATTTCCTACTACACGAGGTGTCTCCTTCTTTCATTAAACTATGTCCATATCAATTAAACTGGACTGCTCTGATGTAGACTGTGCAATTTTTCGTCGATTCATTTATCTAGAGTTAGAAAAATGACGTAAAGACTTCTAACTCCACCTCGAAGTGATGCTTTCTATTCAGATATTTTTTTCTCCCCTCCTATTCCTAATAATCAAATGGTAGTGTTTTTTCCATGATGGTTTTCATAGCTATCCATTCTGCCTATCGATGAAAATCCTATGATTTGATATTTGTTTTTCAAGGAATCATGAGAAAGGAGCTGAAATGGTTGAAACTTCACAAGCTAACCGAGGAGGCAAAACAAAGGAGACTTGCTACAGAGCTTGAGGGGAGGAGGAGACACCGAATCCTTAGGAGATATCAGAGAGGGGAGGAGAATAAGCTCAGGCTTTGCTGGAGGACGTAGAGAAACACATGAAAAGGAAAAAAGACACTTCTAGATGGAGTAAGTTTTTCAATTCAATTTGTTAGCTATTATATATTTCACTGCTTGCGAATTACTATTATTGGTTGGCTTAAACTAAATGTAGGAGAAGATTAGAGAGCAAAATGTGATGGAGAGGGCATGAACTGAGCATGACAAGGAACGACAAGAATTAATGGAGAAGAACTCCTAAAGTTTGCCAAGACTATTGATTATTTGGAACATGCAAAGAGAGAAAAGGTTGCTCAATTGATTCAAGTTGTATATCAACGAAGAATGGTAGGGGAAAGATAATTTCTTGAATGCCAATAAAAGGTAAAACCTTACTATAGCAGTAGTTTTTCTTTTCTTATAACTTGGTTTTAAATTGAAGTATACGAGACCCTTAAAAGCTCTTTCTCTTTTCAGCGTCAAGCCAAACTAAGTAAATAATTTCATGTGAGTGATTAGAAGGAGGGAACAGGCTGTTCGGGATGTTGGATAATATGTTCGGTTTTGACATGTCAAATTGTTTCTCTGAATGTTCGTCTCATGAATACATTTCAGGTACAAATGTTTGTTGGAAAGAAATCTATCCTTTCAATGCTTTCTGTGTATTCATATAATGTTTTGTGTTACCAAGCAGAACACCAATTTTTTGTGTTCTTGAGGCGGTTGTTTGAAGAGGAAAGCGCAAAACATGATACAGTGACATCAAGTACTTCTTCACTATAGTGGTTATCTGCTTGAGAAAGGGTTACAGTGTTGACGAGGACAATTAATTTGTCTCCAGGATGTTAGTTGAGACACTAGTAAAAACTATAAATAGCCACGAAATTTTTGTCGCTAAATTTGTTTCGTGGGAAATAATCCACGAAATATATTCGTGGTAAATATAGTCTTGAATTAACTATGAAATCTATAATATAGTCATGAATTAACCAGGAAATGTGTTTTCGGCTAACATAGCCACACATTTCGTGGTTAATGTGTGGCTATGTTACCCACGAACACATTTCCTGGTTAATTCATGGCTATATTACAGATTTCATAGTTAATTCAAGACTATATTTACCAAGAATATATTTCGTGGATTATTTCATAGTTAATTCAAGACTAAATCAAATTAGCCACGAATTTTTCACGAAATGTGCTCGTCACTAAATCAAAATAGCCACGAATTTGTCACCAAATGTGTTCGTGGCTAATTTTAAAATAAAATTTAAACCCTAAACCCTATACTCTAAACTCTTAAACTCTTACCATTAACTCTAAACTCTAACTAAAAACTCATAATTCAAAACTATAAATTATATATTCTAAAACCTAAACTCTAACCTTTAACTATAAACACTAAATTCAAACTTTAAACTATAAACTCTAAATCATATATTTTAAACCCTAAATCGTAAACCCAAAATTTTAAACACTAAGTCATAAATCATATATTTTAAACTCTAAAGCTATAACTTTGGAGTAAACTCTAAACCCTAAACCACAGAGGAATAAAATGAAAAATATAATAAAATGAATATTTCTATAAAAATAAATTAAAATAGAAACTATTAACAAAGAATGAATAAATATGTAGAACGAAATAAATTGATAATTGAAACTATTAACAAATAATAGTTAAATATATAGATTAAAATAAAATGAAAGAAACAACTCACAAATAATTAAATCGATTCGAGCGATGAGACGATACTATATGATTTATTACTCGCTTATGATGTATGATAGATTATACGACATAACAAAACCAATACTAAACTTCAATAATGTATATATATATTAAAAAAATTGTAATCATCTCCATTACATAACAAAACCGATACTAAACTTCAATAATTTCGGGAAATTTTTTTTTGACCTAACCGATCAAATACAAACCGAACCAAATAAGTCGAAGCAAAAATAATCCGAACCGAATTCAACCAATAAATAGTTTATTACCAAATGGTCACACTATGATGTATTACTCTTATCAAACCCTTATCATTTCAAAATACTCATCTTTGACATATATTTATATCATAAATAATCCAAACCGAACTAAATCGATAATTTCTAAAAATTTCGAGAAATAAACTTTTTACTTAACCGAACCAAAACAAACCGAAGCACAAATAATTCGAACCGAATTAACCAATAAATAATTTATCCCCAATAATCAAAACAAATAAAACTAAAACGCTATTAATCAAGGTAGTAATATATTATAGTGCTGCTAAAACAGAACAATAACATCACAGTAGTCCAGTGTTCACAACATCTCTGTGTGTTATACCCAACTCGGGTTCGAATCTCTATGGATGTAATTGAGTAATTTAATTCCCAATTCCCCCTGGCGGCACGAGGGGTCACCGGTGGTGACGGAGGGTTCACCGGCGGCGATGGGGCGACAGTGAGCAAATTTTTTTATTTTATTTTTATTCATAATTCATTGGCCACGAAAAACCCACGAAACAGTTTGGTGGCTAAAACCCCACGAATTGTTGCGTGACTATTTCGTGGCAAAATAACCACGAATTAGCCACAAAACCTTGATACTCACGGGGTTATACCCACAATTGTGGCTATTTTGTGGCTAAACACTTATACCCACGAAAATAGCATATACCCACGAAAAATTATGTGGCTATTTGCAATTTTTTTACTAGTGAGACCGTCTCAGCTATTGCTGCAAATTTTTGTTCTTACTGCGTTTTATTCTGTGATTGGGATTTCCTGAATTGAACATCTAAGAATCGTTGGCTCAGGGACAAACTCCTTATCCCTCATAAGAAAGTTTACTTTATCACAACGGTGAGTACAAACTATAGAGGAAACACTCATCGTTTTGAATCATAGAGCAAAAACTGATCTTACTCTTTAAAAAATTATTGTGCAAGTCTTGAGTATTTGGCTCAGATTCACATGGCTACATACTAATCTGGATTTCAATTTCTCCTTTCTGCACAAACAGAAGATGGCTTCAGGTAACACAATACATGTTCCTGCAATTTTCTTCACTTAATTTAACCATCACACGACATATAACATAAATTTCTTGCTTCATAGGAACATGTTAGAGAACGAGCATTTGAACAATGTGGGAAAGTATAAAGCGTTCACGGATGTCCCATTACCGTTTAACTACGCCTGGCCTTGGTTCCAAATAAAGTCACCAAGTCAAAAGACGCTTAAGGAGCCGATGCACTCAAGGTCACATCTAATTTTTGTTTAGTTCTAGCTTTAGCCATGTCTTCTCTAAGTTGTTGGTCCGCTAACTAAGGGAGTTCAAATGACAAGAGATGACAATAACATTTTCTTGAGCCTTGCAAACTATGCTTTCAACACTAAACGAGGAGACTTTGGTTCTGAATGGACAAAAGAAGCCTACAAAGTTCAAAGAGAACTTCGTTAATGCAGTCGAAGGAGCTCATGGTCAACACATAATTGATTTGGATGGACTGGTACGTTACTGATCAACGCTAGATTAAGAAGTTGGTCAGAGAATCATGTTCTCATACCGCTCTTCTCGGTTTGAGTCTATTGCATCTGACACCGCTATTACGTAACAGAGCATATATTTTTTATATATAAGATGATTTTTATCCTGCAACTTGATTTGCTTAGATTGTATATGTGGTTCACCTGAGATACAGTAAATATGAGTTTATGTTAGCTCATGTTACAGATCTGACCTCTATGCAACCTGCTGTTACAGATTCGTAAACAACTCTCTGTCACGGAACACTCTTCTGATTCACTGTTTTTCCAGCACTCATCTGCATAAGAACAGAAATCTGAACATAACAGAAAAATAAAGACACATAGATTTGTTAACCTGGTTCAACTCATCGGTGTGATGAAGTCTACGTTCGGGGTCAGATCAATCCTGACAATCCACTAACAGAAGAAGAAATACAAGCTCAAAATCGAGCTCTAGGGTTTTACAAAAGAAGAAAACACAAGGAAACAGTTCTCAGAAAACTGAATCAAGAGACTAAAACTAGGGTTTTGGATATTTATACTCCTACGGTTTTAGGGCACCAAAACTCCTTGCTTTAGCCCAAACCCAAATGCAAACTCAGATAACTTTAGCCTTCAAACCTTGGTTTATTCTTAAACCGAAATCAAACCAACAAACTTGAATCACACAGCTTTGATTCAATAATCTCCACCTTGATTCAAGCTTTCTTCTCCTTCATCTTCTTTCTTCTTTCTTTCTTCTTCTTCGCCTTCTTCCCTTAGTGAATTGTACTCACTGCGTATTTAATCTCTAACTTTGATCAGCTTCAGCAACCCCCAAAATTGATTCAAGCATTTCCATAACTTGGAAATGAGAAAACCTCTCAATATCACCATTAACAAGTTTAATAAACCTCAAACATGTTAACTCAGCACCAAAACCCATAATCAATCACCCTTGAGTAGAGCTCAGCTTACAAACCTCTCTTCAATCACACAAATTCTATGACATCAATACCAACGCCACAAAACATGTTTTAGCAACTGAGGAATCAGACATCTGTCTACAAAATATGAACCTGTAGCAACACTCAAACCAGAGCGTTAACCACTTGCAGACATCATAATCACCTTCGTCTCAAACCATAAACGCTTTGATAAAACCATGTAAACAATCCCAACAACCATTTACACCAACCAGTCGATCAAACAGACCTCTGATTAAACAAACCATAACATGAACACACTCTTGTTCAATAGTCTTGAGAAAATACAAATACCAGCAGCTTTGTTTCCCACTACTAGCAGCCTTTAAAACTTGTCTCATATCATCAAACATGTGATAATCCCGAGACACCTTTCACAACCCCTTCAACATCTTATCTCTTCAACTGATTATGTTCAGTCAGCTGTATAAAAAACATGCAAAACCATTTCAGCTTGCAAAATTCACCACACAACATGGCACATGCGACTGTCAATTCCTGACTTGCCTTGGATCTCTCTCTTTAACAATCACTTCGTTGTCCTGCAAGCGATAACACATTCGAGATGATTCTCCAAGTCTTCTTACAACGCATCTTAAAACAGATCAGAGCTCATTGCTTTGAATTTTCCAAATACAGTTTGATATCCCTGTATTTCATCCTTTAAATGATCACTTGACTGCATACTTCAGCCTTCTGATGAGTTATTCATCAAATCAGAGACACAACAACCTCACCATCTTGAAAAAGATCAACCTTGAGACAATTCATGCATCATGTGCACGTCTCTGTCACCTTCAACATCGTGTTATCAGACGATTCCACTAAAACATAACTTCATCTTAGCCACTTCCTTGATTTTTTCCATCTGAAACAAATCAGAAACCTGCAGTCGTTCTCAACAAACAACACCTACAGTTTCAGCTTCAGAAACTTGCACCATGCTTTAGAGAACCTGAAACCATCGTTTCAATCACCATGCAAATTCAGTTTCAGAACCTACAAATCATTCTAGAAAACAAAACCCTACAACCATTCCAGAAAATAGAACTCTGCATCCATTAAAAAAAACAGAACTCTGCACCCATTCCAGAAAACAGAACCTTACAACCATTCCAGAAAACACAACGCTGCAACATGTGCTTCAGAAACATGTAACTCTTTATAGGCTTCAATTAATCCCTTGATTATAACCTTGGTTAAGCTATATCCATGTTGACACATGTTCGTGGTTTACCGTCTCCTTACCACACTGAACTAACATGAATCTTACTCAACAGTGAGTTGTTCTCCTTTAACTTTGAATATCCTTCTCTATCATCAGATATCTGATATGAGCAGAATCGCCTCCTCAACATAGCTCCACCTGGAGTTAAATACAAGTACTCCACCTGAAACATGAAATTATCTTGAAGTCTCCATGTCTCTGCAATTCAGCTCACTATTTCAGAGTTCCAACATTCTTCACCGTCACCTGATTCAATTTCACAGTGTTGCGTTTGAGCAATCAACTGAATAAACATGGCATCCTTCACTTCACATCCATTACAATCAGTCCCTTGCAGAAGTACATCCACAAACCTTTGCAATTTGAGCTTCACAATCTAATTTTTGACCCTTAGATTGATTAGTCTTTGACTAACGAACTCATCAACTTGACTCTCTCCGCACACCATTATGCATTTGGTTCACTAGAACTAGTGTCTTCCATCCTCCATTCAAAACCGAGTTTTTCAGAAACTTGTTCCACAATTACCGCTTCTGAACCTTGAGGAACAAGCCATAAACAATAGCTTCAAACACATTAGAAAACCTGAACCTTGAGTCTTTATGTAGAGATAACCTTTAAGCAGCAAATCAACACTCCTTATATTCCTTTTCACCGAAATACAGGAGCCAAAAACCTTCACTTCTTGGTTTTCACAACACTGATTTTACCATCAGCACACTGATTTTACCATCAACACACTGATTTTACCATCAGTTTTATCAAAAGTCAAACACAATCCAATCCAACTTCATACTCATTCCATTGTGTATCAATAACCATGAATGAACATTTCTCCAGCTACCTTCAACCATTCACAGCAGCTTCTTGGTTCAGTTCCCAAAGAGTCATTCATAATCATGAATACACTACTACAACTCGCTATCACCACGACACAGCTTTGCTCTTACTGATTTTCCTTGACTTTGGTAATACTCTCTAATTGCTCTTGAATGAACATTTGACTGATCCATTTTAGAGGCTTTCAATCATCTGTTGTCAACACAATTGCACCTGTAAACAAACAACATACATTGTAATCCATTTCTCTTGGATTTTCCAGACTGCTTCAAGCTCCATGATGATTCAACCTCAATCATCATATCATGTGAACTTAAGATATTTCCAAGAATCTGATCCATTAAACACTGAGACATCACTTCGAATCAAACATCCTCAAATCTGAACACACATTGATTTTCCTGCATAACACATTTCTGTCTTGAAACCAACAGAAATTTGAACATGTTTCTTCACCAACATGCACTTCTCTTGAACGCCAATTGAAACCTCAACCGATAGTTATAATAAACTTGAAACACATATCAATCCAACCTCTAAGGCGTCCCTTAGACCTGAGATTCATACGTGCAAAAAACATCCATTCGTCTAACCATTCACAATCACAACAACATCTAGCTTCTACAAGCAGATTAACAAAACACACAATCAGACATGTGTTTCTTGTGATTTAGCAAGATTTCATTCTTTCTTATGTGCAGGACAAGAAACATACCATACAAGCATCACTGTGTCACTACTCTGAGCATACTTCTTATTATTTAAGGTTGCATAGTTTCATTATTTAGTTTCTAATGTTGATGAGTATGACTTTTTCAGTGTTTAGGTACCCCAGTTCGCAAAAAAGAAGTCTTGGAGTCGTGGAATGCTGGAGCAGTGGCCTAGAGTAGTGGAGTGGAGTACTGGAGTGAAGCAGTGAAGTCTTTAAGTAGCTGAAGCTTATGCCTTACTTATGTTACATAAGTTATGTAGTTTGATGGTTATGTTATTGACTATTTCAGTTTATGTTTTGGATTTTAAAATAATGTGCTTACATTTGAGTTTTTTTCAATGTTATTGACTATTTCAGTTTTAATGACAATTTCTAAGTTTCAGGTTATCAATAATATTGAATACTTGCAGTTTTAGTAGTTTATAGTTGGATTCAATCATTGCTTTGTCTGATACTTAGGTTTTTTTCAGGGTTTGGATCCCAAAACCCGAAGCACCAGTGGCCCCGAATTGACCCGAGAGTTGCAAAAAACCTATATGAGTGCAATATTATCGGTAAAAACCAAACCGACCCCGAAAAAAATAACCCGACCCAAACCCGAACCAATTCTAAAACCCGAATGGGCCAATTTCACTTGGTAATTTTGACCTGAACCCGATTGGGCGCACCCGAAACCCGAATGGGCGCTCGAACGCCCAGGCCTAACTATGTTTACGTCGCAACATCGTCGCTACATATTTTGTCGCTAAATTCACGCTAAGTTCTCCTCGATAATCTGCCATTATATCGAAAACTCAGACTCATCGCAATTGAACCTGAAGACCCCCTCCCCCTCGTAAAATGGCCCTTATCCTCCCTCGCAAAACTGACACTCAAGCGACTCTAAAACAACCACGCCACAATGTTGCTAGTTTAGGGGTGTTGATCTAAAGTCAGATTCATCGCAAAGTCATCTTCTCTCTCTAAATCGACGCTCAAGTGATAAATCACCCACATTACATGGTCGCTAATGTTGTTTTGGCTTAGCGATGGTAATTAGTTACTTACATTCGTCGCTAATTAATTGTAAAATACAGAAGTTCTAGGGACAACATTTTTGCGTCGATTAAGCGGCATCTACTGTTCCACGCAAATTTAGCGACAATATAACGATGTTTTTAGTTTTGCGAAGAACTTGTAGGCACGATTTGTTTTTCACCGCAATATTGTCCCTAACTTAGATTAACGACGCTTTACCGTCGTTTTCTTTTGTCGTTAATTCTACCTTTTCTAACAAAGTCATGCTTCAATTTCATACACAAATCTTCCGGTGATATCTTCCTCGTCAAGTGCTTCATTATCTTTCAACTTCAACTGCTATCATAACTCCTTCACTACAAAAAAAATCGATAGCCCAACAAAATCTAAGGTGTGCGCTTTCAACAACCCAATGGGATGCAGAGACAAACATGTATAAACTACAAAACTCTAATACTCACGTCAACCTTCTAGAGAAGGGAGGAGCTTTGTATTGAATTTGGTTTTTTCAGATTTTCTTTTTAGGGAAAAGCTTCGAAATCGATTATGGGTCTCGAGAGAAGATCGGTTTAGATTTTATCACCACTTTGAGTTTTCAATTTTTGGTTTGGTTCTGAAGAGTGATCACAATTTTTTGTGTACACGGAGGAATGTTGAAACCTTTCTTTTATAGGGTGTTATGAAGAAGGTAAAAGATTGTGTAACGACCTGATAATTATCTAGTTTATTTCATCTGAATAGTATTAATAAGTCAGGGTGAAACTTGGGATACAAATATTCCACAATGGAACCTAACCTGAGTCGGTGGAAATTATCCCCGAAAACTAACACTAACATACAAAAACAAGAAAAAACAGACCCAACTAAGCAGACACCACAACGGCAATTAAAACAAACCCTGATAACTAAGTCGGCGGTATACATAAATATCCTTGGAAACAAGGAAGGAACCCCAACGAAAAACCAAAAAAACCCTAGAAAAGAACCAAATCACTAACACGACGGGGAGGGTCAAATAACACTAAAGGAGAAGGCTAGACAGATAACCACAAGTGTCGCTTATTGAATGGACCGCCTAAGGTTAATAGAAAGGCTTCCACCCAAACTAGAGTGTGAAGTTCCACGAGCAACAATAGAAGAAACAACTGATCTTGGAATGAGTTGGATGATGAATGGTTCTGGATCCGACTTTCATGGCACGATAAGGAACTTTGTTTGGACGCCAAACTCGGCAATACAATGTAGACGAGTCTCTCACCTCATCTAAAAGAACCCTTAACCCCCAAAAACTAAGAACACATGCATACTACCCCAAACCCAGGATAATCTTCGAACTAAGAGAGTAGAACACAAGAACCGATTTCAAACCAGGCTAGAGCCTTCACTACACAACCGAGCTAAAAACAAGCCAAGGAAAGACTTCGGCACAACCAATATACAAAAACTAAAGACCTGAAACCCCAAACGAGCAAAGCCATGTTGGCATAGTAAGCAATTACTGCTAAAAGAAGTCGGTACAAAACATAACCTAGCTAGCGCAAGAAAGGAGAGATACGGAGTCGAAGCTGCAACCAAGTCGTTTAACCGAACAAAAATAGCCCACCCTTAATAGAGCAAGCAGAGGACACAACCCGAGTCACAATGCCAAGTCAAATGCATGAACCACATAGTTAGCCAGACCAAAAGTCGAGCAAAGCACCGACGAGGCACCCAAAGCCAAAACTCCACAAGATCTGACCGAGAAACCTCACCACGCCCACGCCTAAGAGATCGAACCAATTGATTCCGGCTAGACTGCACCGAACACAGACAAGCACACACACCCGACAACCTAAAAACAGAGAAAAACAAGTTGTTGCAACACCACCAAAGGTAGAGGTCGAGCAGCTAAAACGAGGCAGGACCCATACGAAAAGAGCCAAGAGTAGAAGGAAGATGTATATGGAACAAGTTGTTTCCGGTGAGCAACAGACAACGCGAAAACCACCAACTGAGACCTCGTCGAACTGAGTCGAGACAAGTCATTATACAAAAGAAGAAAGGAAAGGAAGAAGAAAGGGGGGACTGGTGGCCATGCCACTTACACAACCAACCATCGACTAAAGAAATATAGGTGACGACGATGCTAAAAGATTAGATTAAAAACGCACAAAATGATAAAAGACCAAGATCTAACCATTATCTAGTTATCGGAGGTTATAATTTGTGCTTCCCTCATATAAATTATATTATTAATCTTAATCTGTAATAAAAAACAAAAATTATAGGCCTAAGAGCACCCCCATCAGGGGTTAAACAATATCTTAGGCCCAAAATTAAATTTAAAAAAAGAGGAAAAAGAGTGAAAAGTCCAGAACTGTTTCTCGCTGGAGAGATTTTAGAGCCGGTTGAGTTACGACAGGTGTCGTTAATTGATTGGGAGCTTGTTACTCGCGTCCAAAAATGCAAGGGTTCCTTGAGTTTTGATCAGAGAACGAAAAAAAGAAAAGAGAAAAACTTGTCGATGCGTCGAAGGCAAAAAGAGGCGATTTCGCAAAATCTTCGTGGTGTCGGCGGTTTTTCGATCGGAGACGACGAAAGACGTCGAGTTCTCTCCAACCAGATAAAGGAAAAATTGTAGTGTTCATTGATTGTAGTCCAACAGCATAACCAATATTCGGGGTGAGTTTTTCTATGATATGTTCCTGGTTTTTATTCTGGTTCGATCTACCACTTGTCACTTATGTTCTATTCTTCCTCTCGATGCATCTCTTTCAATTGAATCATAACTTTTGGTATTCATAAGGTGTTAAGTTTCTAGGCAGCTAATACTTTTGGGACTTATTGTTACTCAGGGGAGAGGAGGTGAGGAATTGTCTTCTGAACTTGCTTTGGCTCTTCAAAGATGTCTTCTAGGTGGCAAAAGTGGAGCAGGTTTGCAATTCATGTTTATGTTTTACCTGTAGAGTGTTCATGTTTATAATGATTCATGTTTTGATAAAACAGGAGTTGGAATCAATTTATCTTCTCTTTTGATCAAAGAAGGAAAAGTTTGTTGGGACCTTTATATCGATGGTCTTGTCTAGAGATGTCTAAATAGGTAACCATATCCCAATTATACCCAACCCATTTAAACTCATTCCATTTAAACTCCATATCCGTTTAGACCCATTTAAAATTTGGGGTCTATTAGGGTGTCCATTTATACCCATTTAATTTCTTCATAACCAATTAGACCCAATTAGACCCAATTAGACCCAATTAGACTCAGTTAGACTCAATTAGACACATTTAATTTATATGTAATTCTTTTATTTTTGATAATATCTTCCCGCCAAAAATCACGGAATCATGAATTTTCCCGTTAAAATAGCGGAATCACGTTTTCCCGCCAAAATCAGGAATCATGTTTTTCCTACCAAAAATCACGGAATAACGATTTTTCCCGCCAAAAATCACGAAATCATGAATTTTCCCGCCAAAAATAGCGGAATCATGTTTTTCCCGCCAAAATCAAGAATCATTTTTTTCCTACCAAAAATCACGGAATCACGATTTTTTCCGCCAAAAATCGCGGAATCATGAATTTTCCCGCCAAAATAGCGGAATCACGTTTTCCCCCCCAAAATCGGGAATCATGTCTTTCCTACCAAAAATCACGAAATCACAATTTTCCCGCAAAAAATCACGAAATCATGAATTTTCCTCCAAAATAGCGGAATCACGTTTTTCCCGCCAAAATCAGGAATCATGTTTTTCTGACCAAAAATCACGGAATCACGATTTTTCCCACCAAAATAGCGGAATGACGTTTTTCCCGCCAAAAATCGCGGAATCACGAATTTTCTCGCAAAAAATGTGATGCTACGATTTTCGAAAAAAATTAGATTCTGCAATTTTCGAAAAAAACGTGACTCCAACATTTTCGAAAAAAACGCGATTCCATGATGTTTTGAAAACATAACAAGATTCCACATTACTTAGATTCCGAGTTTTCTGAAAAACAAGATTCTGTGAAAAACGTGCTATTTTCGGAAAAACATGATTCTGTGATTTCTGAAAAACGTGATTCCGCGATTTTCGAAAAAAACGTGACTCCACCATTTAAAAAAAACGTTATCCCGCACAATTTTTAAAAAACGTGATTCTACTTTTTGGGGGAAATAACGCGATTCCACATTTTTGAGAAAATAACAGGATTCCACATTTTTCGGGAAAATAACGCGATTCTGAGTTTTTTGAAAAACACGATTCATGGAAAAAAAAAATGTGATTCTCATTTAGAAGAAATTAAATGAGTCTTATAGATTACCATTTAAAAAGATTTGAAATAAGATAAATGGGTCTTATAGGGTCCTCATTTATTAATTTGAAAAACCCTTTTAATAAATGAGTTTTATTAAGATCCCCATTTAGAACCCACATAACTTTAGTTAGTTAAATGGATCTAAATGAGGTTTTTCAATATATCGGATGGGAATCTATCGGATGCTTTAGGTGCTGCCATTAAGGTATTTCTCTTGTAAACCATACCCATCATGCTAATGAGCTTGGAAATTTCTAGGAGAAAGCTGGTCTTTCGATAAGTGGTTGTAGATCTGCTCAATCTATATAGGCTTTAAGATACGTTTGCAGATTGATAGTTTAAACTCAAAATCCATCTTTCCTCAAGGTCAACCCCATGGTTGGTTGATGACCAACCGGAGATAATCAATGACGAAGAGCAACAATTTGACACTTCAAGTGTCCCGGTCATAGTCACATTAACAAAAGTAAATCACAATTTCAAATTCTCTTGATTGACATTATGGTAAATTTTACTCATCTTCATCACTGTAAATGCTTGGTTTTTCAGGTGGAAAAACATTATATAGTTGATGCAACAGAAGAAGAGGAGTCTCAAATGAGCTCGGTTGTATCCATATCAGTGAATCGGATGGGTTATATCTGCGGGTTAACCAAAAGAGGTGGGTCTGGTTTAGATCCAAGTGCCATCCTTGACATGCTCTCTGTGGCTAAACATGTGACAGAGACTCTAATGAACAAACTTGATTCTGAGATTTCAGCTGCAGAGGCTAGAGAGGACGAGTCTTGACTCAAAAAAATTATATAACTAATCAAAATTGTTTTTCCTATAATGTATAATGGTTCATGCTTCGTGTTTGATTAAAGATACTATGTTGCCACTTATAGCACATAATATTTTATTTAGGGCTCTTTGATTATGATCTCTCTTTAAAATGAAAGACATAACAATTTCAGTATATATAGTTTTGATTCATTTCATTAACATACAAAATATAACGAAGGATATAAATTTTGTTTAAAAATTGTCATTCAGATTTTAGATTAGATATATATACGAATATCCCTTCAAAATTCACTAACACTATTTATAAAATAAATTTTAAGAAATTATAAATTATGTAAATGATCAGCCATATAGAATATTTGTATTAGTCATGCAAATTCGGTTTTTTCGAGTCAAATGGTTCGGGTTTTTTCAGGTAATCGGGGTTTTTGGTTTTTAAAATGTTTACCAAAATTAATCGAAATTGAAATTGGTTCGTTTCGGGCCTCTGTTATTTCGGTAAATAAAATTAAGCTATGAAAAATAATGAGAGCTTGTATCATACTCCACAATATGATTGTTGAAGACAAACGGGATAACTACACTCAATTTGATTTATCGGATTTCGATGAAGGAAGCAGTAATGCACAAGTCGATTATACGTATTCAACGGACATGCATTCAAATCTCGGAAATATGATGGCCAGCCGAAATCAAGTTCAGGATAGGATCAAACATGAACAACTTAAAGCAGATTTGATCGAGCATTTATGGAATAATTTCAGAATAAATTAATAGTTTTTAATATGTTTTCATTTATTTAATGTAATATTTGTAATGTGTTTTTAATATTATTGATTAATTTAAAAAAAAAAAATATTAATATAATATTCCTAAGAGTTCTTAGTTAAGAACCACCAATGAAAAGACCAAAAAATTTAAAATGTGTTGAATTTTTAATTGATTAAAATTTGTAAGATAATAATATAATAATGATTAATAGTTTTTAAACAAGAATTCCT
>OVAO01001269.1:0-15755 GCA_900406285.1 Biscutella auriculata
TAACTCCATTTTGGAATTGAAAATGAAGTGGGGTTGGAGGAAATTTTACTCCAAAATAGAGTTTGGAGTGGGGTTGGAGGAAATTTTACTCCAAATGCGGGTCTTTAGGACATCTCCAACCCCACTACAAACTCCATTTTGGAGTAAAATTTTCTCCAACCCCACTTCATTTTCATCTCCAAAATGGAGTTACTCCATTTTTTACTCCATTTTGGAGTTGAACTTTTTTATTTATAAAATAGTCTTTTAAGTTTTAAATGATTTGATTTGGAGAGTTATAATAATTTGTTTGACAAAATAAAATTTCATAACCTCATAATCTTATTAAAAATAACATAACATAAAAAACTCAAATTAAAATAAAACTAAAATGAAAAATAAAATAACATAAAAAACTCAAATTAAAATAAAACTTAATAATCCGGTAAACCACTTTCGGATTCCCAAACTACTAAAATATTGTCCAAACGAATTGGATTGAGGCGGATCTTGTTGTTCAGCTCTTTTTGATAAATTCTTGTTTATTGGCTCTGAACATACGCACGAAGATTAGTTAATTTAATGTGTCGTTTTTTATGGTGTAATGTATCCTTTTAATATTTTTTATGGTGTCCTTTGTTATTTTTTTATGGTGTAATGCATCCTTTGTTATTTTTTATGGTGTAATGTGTCCTTTTAATATTATTATAATAGTTAATTTAAAATAATAATATAGCTTATGTTTTGAAAAAAACAAATGGGGTGAATTTGTTAAGTTTATGAATAAAGAGGATTATTAGCAATTAATAATAAAGTATAAACTAAAAATATAATTTAAAAAATCTTTTTAGAGTAAAAATTGGAGTAATACATTGGAGGAAAACCCAACTCCATTTTGAAGTTACACCATTTTTTGTTGTTTTGAAGTAAAAAATGGAGTGATACATTGGAGATGCTCTATAAAAGGGAAGAGATCAATGAGTAGGGATGTCAAATGGGTTGTGGACATGTCCATTTTTTATTATTATTGTCGTGGTCTATTTGAGTCTATGTCTATTTGTTTCATGTCTCATTTGTGTATATGTCCAAATGGGTTTGTCCGTCTATGATTTTAATGTGTATTAATTTTTTAAAAGTTTAATGTCACCTCATTTTAATATAAATTACAAAAGTTAAGAAAGTTTTTTAATAAGATAAGTTTTTTCTAATAGAAATCGGACTTCCGCGTTTTTCCTCAAAAATCATAATTCCGTGTGTTTTCTCGGATTCCGCACTTTTCCTAGAAAATCCAGAATTCCGCGTTTTTCCTGGAAAACCAAAATTTCGTATTTTTCCGGGAAAATCGAAATTTCAATTTTTTTCCGGAAAACTGGAATTCCACGTTTTTCCTGGAAAACCGAAATTCCGCGTTTCACGGAAAATCAAAATTCTGCGTTTCACGAGAAACCGAAATTCCGCATTTTCACGGAAAAACGCATCAAGAAAACCGAAATTCTGCGTTTTCCCCGGAAAACTGGAATTCCGTTTTTTCCCAGAAAATCAAATTTCTGTTTTTTTTCCAGAAAATCGGATTTCTGTGTTTTTCCCGGAATATCGGAATTTCGCGTTTTTCCCGAAAAATTCGGATTCATGGAAAACTCACAATTCCGTGTTTTCCCAGAAAACCAGAATACCGTATTTTCCAAATTAATTTTTCCCTAAAGTTGTATGTCCACTGGACATCTATTGTCCATATAATCATACCTATATTTGTCCATGGATATTTCGTGTCCAATACATATTTGTCTATGTCAATTTATGTTCATATCTATTTATATTTATATCAATATGGACACGGGTAGACATGTACGGATCGCACATTTGACACCAGTATCAATAAGTCAAATAAGTAGAGTATATTTGGTGGCTAGAAATCATAATTAGTGGGATTGAAAATAAATAAATGTTGGTTTTAAGATCGAGACGAGCAATTATATTATGCAATACGACTTTGTTTTAGAGAGGATGAATTTATCCAAATGATATAGAAGGTATTTCACATGTCTAACAACTACATACGATTCTTTTCTATAATTTATATAGACAATAACAGGTCAGTCCAATACCTCCAATTTTTATAAAGAAGAAGTTGAGCAAATGTTTGCACCGAGAGTTGCAGTAACATCTAGTAACAGATAATCACTAGATTCACTATGGATATTTGGGGTCTCGTTCGGATTTTGGTTTAGTTCTTTCGATTTTTAGGTTTTTTAGTTCTAAATTTTAAGTTTTATTCGAATATTTTAGAAATTTAGTTCGATATGATCAGTGGCGGAGCTAGAAAATATTTTTATAAAGGTCAAAATTAAAACTAAAGATTTTATGGAGGTCAATCTATAATTAATCTAAAAAATTTTAGGCTAAAACTAAAAAACAAAAAAAATTGATTGGGGACAATTGATCTCCTCAAGTGCATGTAGTTCCGCTAATGGGTATCATTCGAGTTTTGATCAGTTCTAGTACTTGGATAGAGAACCGATTAAGAACTAATATAAATTCAGATCCAATTCGAATTGGTT
Source organism: Biscutella auriculata (assembly GCA_900406285.1). Classification (NCBI taxonomy): domain Eukaryota; kingdom Viridiplantae; phylum Streptophyta; class Magnoliopsida; order Brassicales; family Brassicaceae; genus Biscutella; species Biscutella auriculata. Next base: position 2,538 of record OVAO01001269.1, read on the forward strand.
ACTTTTTATCCAAATGTATCCAAACATACCTAATTTATCCGAAAATACTAGAATATTTTATTATTTTGGTATAAAATAATTAATAAGTTTTAATTATACTTTTAATTTTGGATATTTATATATTAAAACCTAAAACAATTGATATTTTAATATATATATATATATATATATAACTTTATTTCAAGCTTTTCAAGTATTATTCGATTTTTGGTTTGATATCAGTTCTTCGAATTTATGAGTTTAAGATCCATTTAATATTTTTAACTGATATTGGTTTGGTTCGATATCACTTGTTTTGGTTCAGTATCGGTTTGGTTCTTCGATATCCCGAATTTTTTGCCCACTCCTAATTAGACTAACGATACTTGTTCTATATAAAAATATTTCTTCAGATTAAATTGTATTTTAAAGAGTTTTTGATCAAAATTTATATAATTTTTTTTTTTTTTTTTAATATATATATTAAAGACCTGAAAATAGGTAAGTTCTAACAAGTAGAAATGAGAATGAGGAATACAAAGAGGAGAATACGGAGATGAACATGTAAAAGGAAACAGACAGTATCGACATGATGACGAAGGAGAGAGGACGAATAATCGAGGAAGACTTGAGATACTGAAGATGGAGATGCGAATGAGAGAGACAGATTAGGCGACTACTCAGTCAAGCAGAACGAACCCCATCAACCGAATGACGTCTAGGACAATCATAATACAGGCTGAAACAGACCCGAACGAGATACAACCCAGCATCGATCACCTGCAACAAACACAGGCAAGGAAACCAACCAAAGAGGGGCTCATAAAACAATAGGAGGTTTAGAACACCCCTGTTGTTAAATGAGCCCGCACGGAGATTTATAACACTCTTGACGCACTCGCCAATATGGGCTCATTAGGCAACAAGGTCTATAACACTCATTAACCTGCTGAACCCGAAGAAGGGAAAGTATAATCCTGCAAAAAAAGAGGCAAACGAAGCATATAATTTCCTGGGGTTTAGAACACCCATATGGAAAACGTAACCGCGAGAAGATAATATGCCATCGACTTCCTTAGGATGAGAGAAGGAGATTGTAACTTTAGCTGAGGGCGTTAGAACTGGAAATACCCATACCACAAAGCCAAGAAAGATGAACCCAACTGTACCGCTCCTTTTGTCTTGTCCAGACCGAGCAATTTGCACCTCATGTGTGACTGAATGTTCTTTGAAGCGACCAGAAAAGGCACTGGGGAACCGCCATGAAGCCTTGAATTCCGCTCTTTCCATATTTCGTATATGACAACCTGTAGAAGCATGGAAATGATATCATTAAGCTTGGTCGAATCAGTGGCCCGACGGATCCAAGTAACGAGAGTCATAAAGTCGGATGGAGGGGACACTTGGGCTCTTCTGAAAAAGGATAACCACAACTGGGAAGAGTAAGAACAATCTAGAAAAAGATGCGACTGATTCTCCAAAGGATCCCCGCAGAGAAGGCACTCCGTGGGAACTGAAAGACCCCAATTCGATAGCCGAGCTCGAGTTGGAAGGCGACCTCTAAGCAATACCCAAAAGAGGAAGGCGTGTTTCGGAGTATGGTGAGCGAACCAGACAGATTTATACCACGGTACAGTAGGGCCCAGAGGAGAAAGAAGACCCCAAGTTTTGGAAGTGGAGAAGCAACACGCTGGAGATGAAGGGGAATAAGAACAAAGAACATGGTCTTCGACTAAGGGATTCAGCGAAGGAAGAACTGGAAGACAAGCCCTCAACAGGGCACAAATCGAATGCCTCCTCGAAACCAAGATCCATCCTCTAACTTGAATCGCAGCAGCTACTGATGCCGATCTAGGAATACCAGTCACACGAGGACCGTTTGCACCAGTAATGGATAGTAAGCTCCCTAAAGAGGACCAATTATCATGCCAAAAGGAGGTTGATAACCCATTTCCAAGACGAGCAACAATGAAGGTTCGCGCCATCGGGCGCTCTTTTAAAATATTACGCCAGATCCAGCTACCACCACCGAGATTACTCAAGGTCCAAAAGTTCTTGTCTTTGATAAGATTGGACCTTATCCACGACACCCACAACGAACCAGATTTCGTGAATAGTAGCCAAATAAGTTTAAGAGTGAAAACCCTATTCCAAGACTTTAATCTTTTGAGACCAAGGCCCCCACACTCTTTGGGAGAGCAAACCGAGTCCCAGGATACTTTTGCGCCAGAATGAGAATCCGCAATACCCTTCCACAAAAAGGAGGAGCATAATTTCTCAATTTGTCTCAAACACTTATGTGGAAGAGGAAAAACCGAAATCCAAAAATTGATCAGGCTGTAGAGAACCGATTGGATTAACTGAAGACGACCCGCAAAAGAGAGCTTTCTAACAAGCCAGGAACTCAATCTACCCCTCACCTTATCCAATAAAGGCTGATAATCTGAAGGATTCATCTTATGCGGTAAAAGCGGGAGCCCCAAGTAACGAACTGGAAGAGAACCCAACGTTAACCCAAAACTTGACGCAAGCAACGAAGATTGGTGGGAATTGTTTCCATCGATGAAAAGGAGAGTTTTGGCCACGTTCAATTTCAACCCGGAGCCATGATAAAAGCGATCCAACAAGAGGAAAATTGCTTCAAGGGAAGCGCCTGAACCGTCAAAGAAAATGAGAAGATCGTCCGCGAAGCTCAGATGAGTAATAAGTGGATTGGAAGCTTTGGGATGACAACCAAACTGATTACTTAAAGCCGCAAGGTCCAACTCTTTGGACAGAACATCCATAGCCAACACGAATAGAGAGGAAGACATGGGATCTCCCTGCCTCAACCCCTTCTTCCCTTGAAAGAAACCCGTCAGCTCCCCATTAAGCGAGACCGAATAAAAAGGAGTTGTCACACATTCTCGGATCCAACGAATGAAGATCGGAGGCAAGTCAATCGCAAGCAAGACATTAAACAAGAAATCCCAATCAATGTTATCATAGGCCTTAACAAGATCAACCTGCAGACATCCTCTAGAAGAAGGGCCGTCCTTGTGGAAGTCCACGACTAACTCCGATGCTAAAAGGACATTCTCGCATAGAAGACGACCGCCCACAAACCCAGCTTGATTCTCCTGTACCGCTTGACTCAAAAACCATTTGATCCTTGCTGCTATAATGTGAGAGATACATTTGTAGATAGTATTACAGCAAGAAATTGGTCTGAACTCTGATAATTTATCCGCGCCAATTCTCTTGGGAATAATAGCAATGACCGTGGCATTTACTTGACGAAGCATGACCGAGGAAATGAAGAACTCTTGAACCCCGGAAATAAAATCATAACCGACTGTGTCCCATGAAGTAGTGAAAAAATCAGCTGGAAAACCATCAGGCCCCGGAGCCTTACCTTTCGGAAGAGAGAAGAGAGCTTCTTTGATTTCACCGAGAGTAGGAACAGCAATGAGACGGGCTGAAAGCGCAGAAGAGCAACGGAACGACGTGAGGTTCTTAATAGCTTCGACTGAATAAGGAGAGACGGTCTGATTCTTAGATCCCAAAAGCTGACTATAGAACCCTTCGACATGCGAACGCAAACTGACCGTACCAAAAATCCGAGCATCATCTTCGCCTCTAAGGGAGTGAATAGCATTACGAGCATTGTTTTGCTTGACCGAACGATGAAAGAAACTAGAATTGAAGTCACCCTCTTTGAGCCAACGGATCCTAGATTTCTGCCTGAAAAAGGATTCTTCGGTGGAAGCCCAAAAATCCCAATCCGAATGAGCCGCTTTTTCCTCTTCGAATGAAGCCTGAGAAGGATCCGATAATGATCGCTCCTGACACAAAGAAAGACGGTCAAAAGATTCCTTCGCTCGACGGGAAATGTCTGAGAAATAGCTCCTATTAATAACCTTACAAACTGCTTTAGCTTTCCTTAAGCGCTTAACAAGAGCCACCATCTTAGAACCAAAGGGAAGAACACTCAGCCAAGCTTCTTGAAGCAATTGAGAATATTCTGGATGAGTCGCCATAAAATCGAAGAACCGAAAAGACGACTTGCGAGAGTAGGAAGGCGTTCCGAGAGAAACCAAACACGGAGAGTGGTCAGAAACTCCCGGAGAGTCAAAGTAGGCTGAAGAACCTGGAAAGGAATCCATCCATTTCTCATTTGACATAGCTCTATCGAGCTTCCTTGCTATAGGATTGAGAACCTGCCTATTGGACCAAGTATAATGACACCCACGAAACGGGATATCAGCTAAACCAGAATCCTCAATACACACCTGAAACCGACGAAGGCTAGAACGCGGAGAATAGAACGGATAAACCGAATACGCCTCATTAGACGCTAAAACTTGATTGAAATCCCCAAGAAGCACCCAAGGAGAGTCCTTAATCAGAGGATTCTGAGACCATTGCTCTAAATGCTCCCATAATAATTGACGCTCTGCCGGAGAATTACGGGCATAGACAAAAAGGCCTGTGAACGATTGGCCAGTAGCAATCACCGAAATCCCACACAAAACACATTGGTCCGATCTGCTGTAGAAAACAACTGAAATATCCGGACGCCAAACGACCAAAACTCTACCATTAACCGCAGTAGGAGAGTAATTGCAATCAAAACTCCACCCAGGAAGCATAACGGCCATGATACCAGCCAGCTTATCTTCTCTAATTTGGGTTTCCAAAAGACCTCCAATAAGAGGATTATTAACTTTCAACCAAAGAGCAACAGCTCTCTGCTTACGCTTGGCATTTAAGCCTCTCATATTCCAGCTAAATAACATGGAAGAGATCAAAAAAAGGGCCAAAAACTTTAGACAAAAGAGACGGGATTACCGCTTGAGCGAGCCAGACAAGGGAGCTGACTCGTTAAACGGAATGGGACCAGGACCTAATGAAGAAGCCGACCCCTCCTCATCAGAACTAGAAATTGGAACCCCGAGAGACTCTGATTGGAGATCTCTAAGAATCTGCTGACGAAACAGCTTCCTAGCGCGCTTCTGAGAACGCGGAGAGGGACGACGACCAAAAGCTCTGGGATCGGGTTTGTCTATAAGATGAACCCTCTCTCGGAGTTTGCTCTGGGCCTGATCAATCAACTCAGCCTCCTCTCTAAATTTAGAAGATGAAAGAGAAGGGTCCTGCCGGTTTAGTAGAGGATCCTGATGAGATACGACCGGAGGGGCTGAACGCTTCGCCACCCAACGCTTAGGATAAGAATACTCTTCAGGAGCATGATCCGAGAATTGGGAAACTGACGAAGGGGCAGCCTCCCCAAGATTTACCACTTCAACGGCTTTGAGGGATGATGTAGTAACCGGAACGTTCACTGGGGAATGTGGTAGACCAGAGGCTGAGGCTGCGGAGATTTCTATAATAGGAAGTTATTGACTCTGATGTGAGCTAATAGATTCTGCCTCTTTCTCTGTAATGTGGTTAGGCATAGGACATCTGACTTTCCAGTGACCAAATTCGTTGCAGTTGGGGCATCTTACAGGGATATGAGGATATTCAACATTTACCAAAATCGAACTGCCTTTTTTATCTCTAACCCTGATAGCAGAAGGGTAAGAGCCTGCTAATTCCATCACGACCCGGACCTTCACAATCCCAAGCGGGTTGGGAGACAGCCTAGACCTTTCCGTATAGAGAGGAAATCCAACACCTGATGCAATGGAACTGATTCCCTCGAAATTGTACATTTGAGGGGCAATATTTCGGAGTATAACCCATAGCGGAGCGTACTCAAGCTTCATCTTAACATCAGAGGTAACGGGGGACCATTCGGAGACAGTAAAGGAACAATGACCAGACTGCCAAAAGCCAACGTCAAGGACCCAACGCCTAGTAATCTCTGAGGGAATAAGAATTAAGCACGACTGATCTGAATATTTGGTAATCACTATTCTTCCATGGATACCCCAAATCGGATTTAAATCTGCAAACAATTTACCAATCGGAGGAGGAGATCCGTGAAATTGAGCAACCAGATGATTAGGCCAAACCGATTTTGCATCAAATAGAACCGAAGAAGGAGCTGCGAATGAGGGGATACCGTCACCAGATAACAATGGAGAAGAAATCTTCCGAAGATTTCGAAGAGATCTTGGCTTGAGAGCCTCCGCGAATGAGACGAGAGGAGGGGAAGAGACCAGAGGCAAGGGAGAGACCGATCTAAGGCCGAAAGGCTGAGCCACAGGGTGAGAGGAAGAAGCAGAAGGACAGATAGCTAAGAGGTCCTGAGGAAGCATAAATTCTTTATCCGGAGGAACTTTAACCTCTTGAGAAGAGGAGGGCGCAGAAGCCATAAAGCCAAGACAAAGAGAACGAGAGGTTCTCCCGGAGAAAGACGAATGCTGGAGCCGAGAAACCCTAAAATCGCCTGAAAATCGCCTGTTTTCGAGAGCTTAATTCATCACCAAAATTTATATAATTTCCTGTGGGTTATAAACTTTATTGAAATCTCTTCCAAATAAACTTGAATACTAGAGATACAAAAAGTGCAATTAAGTTTCTAGGAAACAACACTGAACCATTGGACCAAAAACTACTTAGAATATATACGAAGTGCTTGGGATAGGATTCAAGAAGTTGAAGGTAGATTTATTATGAGTTTGTTGTGTTGATCCCAGAAAAGAAGTTTTACTAAGACTTGTACGACAAGAAACTGTGAAGGTGCAACATTATAGTTGAAACCACAAGAAAAAGATTTGGCCAACTAAAAAGAACATAGAAAAGTGCTCATATAAGATTACGTAAAAGTAACAAGAAAAATATAGTGGAAATCCATTTGACGAAAATAAATTCTTGTATTTCTCGATTTTTATTACTAGTTAAGAATTTAAAGTAATTTACTAAATAGTTATGCTGTTTGATTGCGTTCTAAAGTTTTGGTCTTGTGTAAAAACTAAAAAGTCATTATCTATTTCAAAAAGTCTTCTAGGGAAGTTTCTTCTTGGATTGGCTATAAAAAGTAGAAACAAATTAGTTGTTGACATAAGAAAATAAGTACAAATAAATTAGTAAATAATGTATCAAGACCTTGTTCGTTTGTAATCATATTTTTTTTTCTGAAACAAACATTACATTTTTTTTGAAAAAATTATGAAATTAGTTTATTCGTGATAAAATGTAGAATCACAATTTTTTTAACAAATATGATTTTTCGGATCATATTTTTCTGTAATAACATAAAATTATGTTTTCTGGAAAATAACGCAGAATTATACTTTTAGAAAAATCCAAAATCATGTTGATATTGATTTGTTTCAAAAATACAGAATCATATTATTTTTTAAAAATGTAGAATTATATTTATTTAATAAATAAAAAATATTTGGATGTTCTTAAAAATGCATAAACGAATAATTTGTATTTGATATTAAATGTATATACAAAACGAACGGGGTCTATGTGTACTATGTGTCTGGTTTCTGCTCGTGTGCAGAAATTGGTTTCCAAGATTAATTATTTTATAAAACACACATATTTATAGAGTACTTTAAAATGTATAAATATTAACAAGATTAAAGTAGTCTTGGGCACGAAGCTATTATCCGGAAAATTTGTAGTATTTGTGATTTTTTTTGTTTTTGACAAATATTTAATTTTGTGATTTACGTCGCTCCAAAAATTACCGGATATCTAGATTTTGTATTAGTATTTGAGAATAATGTGTTATGTTCTGCTCTGTTTTACTCTAGTCATTTTTTATATTTAAAAATAAAGAAATAACTCACAAAAATAAACAAAAATTTATCGTATAGATTAGTCCAAGCTAAAAAAATAGTATAACTAAGAAAACAAATCGATAAAGATATATTTTTCTCCTTTTTATTATTTTTATTGAATTAATTAGTTGATACATATATTTTTATTATTTTGTTACAAAATAGGTCATATAAAATTATAATAATATTTGTTAGAATATTATACTCATAAAATAAAACAAAAACTAATATATCACATATATATACATGATTATATATATATATATATGAGTATATTTAGATCAGAACGGATATATAGTTTTTCAAAAATGATATTTGTATTTGCTTCGTTTTAATTTTACTTAATTTTACTATTTAATTTGCTCCAAAATTTTATGAATATCCTCATTTTTCAAATCGAATAAAAGCATATAGCGAATCGAAACAAAACAGATGTAACGAAAATTATTTTCCTCATGCCTATTATAAAGTTCTCATAAAACTTCTATAAGTTCATAAACTCTTGTTAGGCGTGCTACAAAATTGTACTTTTGAACAATTTTTAGTAGTATTTTTCAAAATTATATTCAAAAGAATAGAATTTGAGAAATTTTCTCTAATGAACTATGAATCTTTGATCATGAAATAAATTTTATTTTTTAGTATCACCTTGTTAGGGATAATTGAAATTGTCAAGATGCAAAAAAGTTATTTGATGTTAGCGGTAAGTGAAAACTCGTTGATGCAAACTATAACAATAATGATATCTTCTTAGTGAGGATTAGAATAGTAAGAAGTGATCATAGTAACATTTTATATTATTATTATTATTATTGGCCTTAACCAAGATTGAAAAAGATTGAAGACGTAAAGGACAAACTAAAATAATTGATACCAATTACTAATCACACTTATCCATTGAGATATGCTAGTTTTGTGAAAGTGACATTTAGCCAATTCTTTTATTTTTTAAAATTAGAAGAAATACATACAAATATATTTGGTTCGGAATAATTTGGTATGTAACAAATTTATATGTATATAAATTTAATATTTGGTTCTAAATAATTGTGTGGTGAGACTTTTATTATTAATTAATTTTTGCATGCATTGACGAATCCATCGTCATCAGTCATTACTCTCAATGTCCTTTGAGACTTGACTAATTAACTATGATGTTTAACAACTTCAACAGTTTTCGAACATATCCAAATACACAAAAGCTTGTTTTTTCCATTACAAACAAAAAAAAACGAAGTTGTAATATCCACCGACTAAATTAATTTATTACAAAATTGAATCCTCTTAATTTCTAGCCTTTCAAAATTTTCAATAGATGATTCATGAAAAGAAAAATAAAGGTATAATTATAGGACTGGGAAAAGAAAATATGAACATGAAATATGAGTTCAAAACCAAAATACAAATCAGAATATCTGAATTAAATATTAATTTCTTTGGATTTTAAATATAAAATATTTCAGGTTTAAATAAAACTCAAATTAAAATCTAAAATTTCAGTATTCGAAAATCCAAATTTAAATCTAAATAACACTATTTATTATTCTTTTTCAAATGTTTGATGTATTTTAATGTTCGTTTGAAATATTTTTTTTATAATAAATATTAATTTTTTATATATTTTATGCTTAGTTTTCAATTTTACTTTTATTTATGTTTTTTGTGATATCATGTAATGATTATGTTTAAATTTCGAGTTAATTAATATTTTAAGTATCCTTACGATTTTGACTTGAACCGAGATGATTGAACTGAAATTTTTGATTTTTGGTTTAGATTCGGTTATCAAGTAATAACGGATTGGATAAAAATTTAAAATCAATTCGGTTATCGATTTTGTTCGCCGAACCGATCGCTTAACACAAATCAATTCGGTTATCAATTTCAAAATTAACCGAACATAATTACCCAAAATTAACTGAATTAACGGAATTACATGAACCGAAATACCTGAAATAAACCAAANACCTGAACTGATTCGAAATTATGCGAATTTTTCCGTTTCAATCGAAATTTCAATTAATTTTCAATAATTTTTAAAATACACAAATTAACCGATAACCGAATCGAATATTTAATCGGTTCAATTCGATAATCAAATTGAATACCCAAAATAATCGAAAACCGAAAAAAACGGACATAACCGAATTGAAGCTCTAATTTCAACTACTGTTTTTAATATTTTAAATTAAAAATATTTGAATCTGAATTCAGAAAGATCCAAAAGTATTTAATATATATAAACCGATTCAAACTTAAAATGATTTGAACCGAATACGATAAGAAAAAGTCATACATATGAATCCTCTAACCATAAATCAAAATATCCAAAAAAAAAAATTGAAACGAACTCGATCAAATACTCTAAACACTCATGTAATAACATACTTTCAAAAGAAAACCAACCTGAAAATATTATTACCAGAAAAAAATGCAACACGACCTATAACATTTATTGATCTTAAAATTGACAAGACAAGACTTAGTTGTCCGAACTGATATGGGTTCGTTATGGTTTAAACTTAAGAGTGAGATTAGACACATGGTTCTAATCATTCCACCAAAAAAAAAAAAAAAATTAGGCCATGATCAAGAATTGTTGATTAGCCATCAAACTAATAAATTAATTTCGTAATGGTACAGTTGTAAATTTGTAATGAATAGTAGGACCAAGTTGACGCTTAGTTAGGCGGTCCAAATCAAAACATTTCAGTGTCAAGAAACTTCATTGGCTAGTATTAAGTGATTCATATTCGTAAGTATATAACTTCTAGCACGTAATTATCGCATCTTATGAATATGGTCCATACTATTTCTTACTCAAAAGTATCTATACTATTCAAAAAACCAAAATGTCTTGTATACTTACCATCAATTATATGAGTGTAGTAATAGTATATATATTGTGTTAGACAAATTATATCATTATCAAAAAGACAAGTTTTTATAAAACTTGGTACCATTCATATGATGTTTGGAAGATTCGGGTAATTGTTCGGACTCGGTTTAGCATCTTTTCAGTTCTTATATTTGGATATAAGATTTTGGAATCTTTCATGTATTTTTAACATTTTAGTTTAGGTTTGATTCAGTTTCGAATATTTTCGAATATTTGAACAAAATTTATTTAGAATTGAGTTTTTTTATGCAGCAAAGTTAAGTTATTTTTTCTCCAACGAATATTAGTTTAATTAGTCATAAATATAACTAATATTTTATTATTTAATTTTGTTTCAAATATATCGGGTATCCATTCAATTCTCGATTCGCTAGCAATTTAATTTTTGTTTGTTTGTTATAGAAATTTAAGTCTCATTCAATTATTTCATTGAATTACATTCGGTCCAGTAATTTTGTTTGTTATTCGATTTGGTTCTACCACTAAGAATATACCCAACTTTATCTCATATACGAAAATTTCAAGATATATTTTACATAAGAGTTCAATACTCCACGACTAATTATGTTTAATCAAATTACTCAAATACTAGTATAGTAAAATTAAGATTTGTTAATACTCTATATAGTTTTATGATATTATATTTCAACAATGATGTGAAAACTCATTTTGATGAAATAAGTACTTTTTGGCGTGAAATAAAGAAGACAAAAATAGCAAAAAAATTGGAATTATCATCGTTGCTTGTTCATTCAGATGAACAAATAAGGATGAAAATAGTTTTGGTGCTTGAAAAAAATTTGCCTTTTGATTTTGGACCACTCATATTCATTAGACATTAGTCATTTCCAATAAATACCAGTAGTTGTCCTTGTAGACACCATTAAATTTCTTTTATTTTGTGGGGTTCTTCTATTTAAATTTAGCTTTTTATAATTTGTCAAATGTGTATTACCTATAAATTTTTAAATTCTGAATTTGATAAACAAACTAAAACCACTTTAACCAAAACTATCAATTAACAATCATACAATTTAATAAACAAAACATCTTACCATTATTTATTTATTTACTTTTATAATATTGAACTGAAATCCGATTAATCTCACAAGATTTGTGAGGGTGTATATATATTAAGTCAAATGTCCGAAATCTTTAACACCATAAGATTTACAGATTATTCATAAACTCAAGACTCATTAACTTAGAAGCACATTCCGAACTTTAACAGAAAATTTTGAATCTCTATAAATTTTTGTATCATGAAACATATTATATCATTTTCACCCGATAACTACCACTCAACTATGAAAATATTTTTTAGATTCGAATTTAGATCTCCACATACAATTAAACACAAAAATACCACAAAACCATAATTTGTTTTTGTATTTGCTAATATTACCATATTGGTTTTTAAGTTTCATCATCTACTCCACTCTTACTATATTTTAATTATCATATTAGCATTTTATAGAATTAGAAGGAAAAAAACAAAAGCATTGGACCAATAAGTATGGTTCCACATATTGATAATTAGTTTTTATTTGCAATGAAACATCTTTATTGACTCATATCATTAAGTAGTGACCAACCAAAAAAGAAATTGACCTTTTTCATTTACAAGAAAGCGTGTTTGTTTTGCTACTTGCACATTTGCTAACGCAATCAAATCTTTTAACCCATAACACTTAAACGATCAATACTTTTCTTCGCTGCTTCATAATAGTATTTCCAAATAACACTTGACCAATATAAAAGGTTCGATATAAGTCAAAGTACGTTGTGTTATTCCAGAAACTAGACCTCTACAATAATATGTTAAAACGTACGAACACATGAAATCCGCGTAATATATATATATAAGTAAAAGTCCTACAAAAATATGACTAAAAAGATACCATTGTTTATGCATATATATCTCTAGCGGTGGACATTCGAATATCTGTTCGAGTTCGGTTCAGATTCATTCGAGTTTTCAAGTTCATGTTTAAAAGATTCTTTATAATTATTCTATTTTTCAGTTCAAGTTCGATTCAAATGTTTTCAAGTTCGGGTCGGATTTGGGGTATTGAAATACTTTCAAATTCTTCTTAATTTGGTTCAGATTCAGATAATTTCAACCAAAATACTAAAAAATACTCAAAATATTAATAAACACGAAAATTTAAACTATTTTAATTAATAAATATCATAAAAATCCAAAAAATAAATATGAGAAAAATATATTAAATATCAAAAAGTTTAATACCAAAAATTAAAAAATATATCAAATATTTAAAATAATAATAAATACTAACTATTTAAATTTATGTTCGGATCTTTAAATACTANTAAATACTATTCCGGATCTCGGGTTCGATTCATATTTTATCTAAATCCAAAATAACACCCATATAGAATCTAGTTTTATATTTTAATTGGGGTTAAGAGTTATTTTTTCTTAGCAACATATAACTAAATTAGGAAAAGATTAAGGATGGTAATTAAAACATAATCTGATCCAAAAATCCAGCTGTTATACATCTTGCATGCAATATGTCTTCATATTACAACCTCCTCTTTGTTCACCCACTCTCCTCTCATTTATATTCTCTCTTCTCTCCACTATTTATA
>OVAO01001270.1:0-15747 GCA_900406285.1 Biscutella auriculata
GATAAAATCGACGATCTCCGTACAAACTAAAAAGTCACTTTTAAGTTTAAATGATAAAATATTAGGTAAAAATCATAACAAAAGAAAAAATAAAACTATAAAGATATAATAGACAAACGAAAAATTAAAATACATCATGTAGATAATAAAGTATAAATATAGAGAGAAATGTAAGTGTATAAAACAAAATAAAACATAATATATAAATGATGAAAATTAAAAATCAAAATCAAAATGAAAGTTATAATTATTTCATCATTTAGGAACGGGAGAAAATATAAATATTTTTAATTTATATAATTTTTATGATTATAATATAATATTTATAAAATAACACGTAAGAAAACATCGATAATTAAATATTATATAATTAAAAATATTTTATATGAATTTTTAAAAAAGTATAAAAAAATATCCGCGTATCACGCGGATTCTTTCCTAATATTCACATAGAGGCTGGTACTTGGTATAATTCGGTAACAAAATGATCTTTGTGTGTTACAACCTCTCAGAAAAATCTATGTATTGAATCAAAATAGCATATTAATGAAATTTTTCAAACTGAGAAGGTTTTTAATGTTTTACATTATTTTACGTCTAAACTAGGATTACTTTAAGAAAATTAAAATTGACGCTTAAAAGACTATTTAAATATTATTATACTTATTTTAGGAAAATATTCCAATTTATTTTTAAATTATATATATTTTGAAAATTTAAGATAATCTTGATTTATTATTATATTGTGAGATTAATCTTTTATAAATTTATGTATAATAAATTTGGATCTATCTCTATTTAATTTTATTAGATTTATTTTGAGAAAATCTATAATTCTCGATTTATTATATCTCAAATTTAATGTTTTTTATATTAAATTTTATATATTATATATATATATGTATATATTATTTCTCAATTAAAATTTTATACACATATTTCCAGTTTTATCTTTAGTGGTTTTTTTATTTTGTTTTTCAAATTAATTTTTTTCAGTGATATCTTATGTAATTTTAAATAATTTTAAATACATATTTATAAAAGTGATTAAGAAATAATATTATAAAAAATTGTTCATCTTTTTCTATCCATATCCGGATTTCACCGATCTCCGACCAAATGTGTTTAAAGCTTAACTATTCTCTCATTTAAACAAATTGTTCGACGTATTCAACTATATAGATTCTGGTGTTTTATTTGAGTCTTGAATGGTTTTTCTAAACTATTTCGTATATGTAAAAGAAAATCGACCGTTTAATTAGGATATTCGATTTCGTTTTTTTTTTAAAGTGAACTTCATATTGTTATTTGAGATTATACCGTTTCTTTTAATGTACTTCTAAGATGCATATGATGGCAAGAAGAAATGTACTAATAAATCAGTCATTGTAGACCAGCAAAAATATGAATGGATCAGAGATTGGGTTTGAAATGGTTACTCAAAAGAGAAATAAATATTTTGATCACAGTTTTGTTGATAATGATTCTCACACTTATCAAATCTCTGCAGCTATAACTCACAAGCACATTTGCATATATGATCTTCCACTTAGCATATATATATATATTTTTTTTCTTCAAAATTTTATAAAATAAAATGATCTATTTATAAAGTTCTATTTTCCATAATTTTAAATTATATATTATTTCTTTAATTTATACTAGGTAAAATAAATTCAATAATACTACTTAATTATATTTTTACAATTTAATAAATATTTTTTAATACCTGAAACTTAAAAAGTAAAGAAAAATCATAGAATTTTAAATTTATTAATATTTTTATTTCTCTATATATTAAAATTATTTTGCACTAAAAAATGTAGAAATATATTTAATATTATATTATTGTGATATCTTATAAATGAAGGTAAAATATAATGCAAAATTCTTAATTTAAAATATATTAAAAATATTATTAAAATATTAATAAGATATTTGGTGGGTATGTCATGACCTCATATTTCCTAAGTTCCGACAATTTTTCGTACTTACCGTTAATAATTCGATACGTGTATACATTTTTATTCCATGAATATATATTTTAGAAAAAGAATTGAAACTCGAATAATCACAAAAAAAAAAAAAAAAAACCCCNAAACCCCAACTAATTAACCACCATAGTGTTTATATATACTCTTTCTTTGCTTTCTCCCACCTTCCAGTGTAGTAGTAAGCTTTGTGTTTCAGAAAAGAACAGAGAGGAGAGGGAAAAACTCAAATCCTAGAAAATTTGAGTGGCAGATTCGGATTGTTTCGATCTCTTTCTTGTGTAAAAATGACGACTCGTCTGGTGGGTTACAGGTTTTTTCCCACAGAAGAAGAATTGATAAACTATTACCTGAGGAACAAAATTCTGGATAAGACATGGCTTGTCGAAGAGGAGATTAGCGAGATCAACATCTGTAGTGTAGAACCCATGGTTTTGCCTTGTAAGTTTTCTCGTTTCAAGAACCCTAAATTCTCTCTTGTTTGTGTGATTTTGGGGGTTTTCTTGTTGCAGCGTTAGCGAAGATCCAATCGGATGATCCTATATGGTACTTCTTCTCTCCCAAAGAATATACGATTAATAAGAAGATGGTAACAAAGAAGGTAAGGAAGAGAACTAAAGGTTCTGGGTATTGGAAAATTAAAGGCATTCGATCGGAAAATCAGAGATAAGAGAGGAAATGGTGTTGAAATTGGGATTGAGAAGACACTTGTTTATTACGAATGCAAGGTTCCTCGAGGAGTTAGAACTCCTTGGGTCATGCACGAGTATCATATCACTTCCTTGCCTCCTAATCACAAGGTAACCACCAATTTCAATCATTGACATTCCCTCTAGTGTGAAAGAATCTAATATATAATTGAAAAAGAGAATATTCTCTCTCACCATAACATGTGACATTCCCTCTATTTTTACTTCTTATTCCAAATAACGCCAACAAAAAATAACGTAATATAACCATAAACAATATAATGAATTTCGTTTTAAAAGAGTATCACAGCATAATGAATTTCACTGTATTTAAATTAAAACTAAAATTTGCTCAACTAAATAATTTATATGAAATTAATTAACTCATATTTTAAATGTTTAAAATTTTAAAGAGAATTCAATTCTAATTTTATATATATAATTGAACTTATGTTTTAATTTTATGATATCATAAAATGAGAAAAAAGAAAACTAAATTCATATTTTATTTATATTTTTAAAATAAATTAGTCATTATTTTAAATTAATCCACGTAAAATGCAAAAATAAATAATATAATTTTATTGTGTCCAAGGAGGTAGTTTGAGATAGAGAGATGCTCAAGTATAGAAGTGTTTTGAATATATTAGTCCTCGACATTCAGTCGGTTTTGGTTTAGTACATTTATTTTTTAGATAATTTGGATTTAGATTTTAATATTCATATATAATTCGGCATGAAAATTCTTCGGTTCATCTTCAAATATTTATATAGGAACTGAAAACATTTCATTTATATTTTGGTTCGATTAAGAAGTATCTAAACAATAAATTAATTGAAATACACTAAAAATATAATAAAAATTAAAGTTGTTTTAGTTGGGTTTCAATTCGATATATTCAAAATTTCTTATGAATTGAAATTGGTTGGTTTTCATTTGATTTTTGGATTTTCATCATAAATACTCAAATCGATTCGATTTCGGTTTGATATTATAAATCATATTTTTTATTTGAATATCTATTTGATTTTTAGTTATTATCTAAATCGAACCGATATCTATAGATAATTCAAAAACTATTCATTTAACATTTTGTGATATATGAATCCGATCTAAAACTCGGTTTGGTCCATCCATATTGAATTTTTAGCCCATGACTAGAATATACAATGCGAGGTTAAAAAAAAGACTAGAATATACAATGATATGTGTAATATCACTAGTATTCAAAACTTTGTTATATAAAAAAAAACAAAAAATTTGTGTTGCAATATATGAAAATATACTCTATGGTTACAGTAGTAACAAATTTAGGACAACGCGTGTATTTTTTTCCGTGTATTATGCGCGTTTCTCAAGGGATGACCATTTTTTTGTAAAACGTATTTCTACAAGTTTCTGAAAATGGCAGATAGCAAAAGAAAAAAAAAATGAATCTACTAGATTTCTATTTGTTTTCGAATTTCTGTACAGGAAAGAAAGAAAGAAAGATAGAAGCTGCAACTTAGTTACGAAGTTCTTATTCTCTACCGTCGATAACTTGCCACGTTAATTTTCCCAATCGTTGTAATTTAGATCATTGACATTAATTTAACTTTTTTTAGCGGAGAGCAATTATCATAAGGGATTTTACTCTTTTTTTTTTTGTAAAATGAAAAGAAAAAAATAAGCTGAACCAAGATATAGATAATTCATGTTAAATATAGAAATTGGTTTTCGAGTTCAAATAAAATTTCCACTAAAAAAATCTTTTGGATTATTTTTCTAATTCGAAAATTCGAGTAATACATAAATAAATTTTAAATAATATATTTTGTCTTTTGAAATTAAGTTGAACCAAGAAAGATAATTCATGTTAGACTTATATTCTCATTTAGATTAAGTGTTTGATTCAAATCTATTTTTTTATCACTTGTTTGGGTCACAACAGGCCGGTTCAATAGTCAAATATTCCTATAATGGAAAGAAGAACAACGTTTCTACAAAGAACTGAAGCCTTCACCTGGTGAAAAGGTGTAGGTACAACACTACCATTTGAACGAAAAACCCTTCTCAATTCGAATTTATTTATACGAAAATTATATCTTTTTTCTACCAACACATTATATCTTCTGTTTTCTATATAATTATTTCTAAAACCTTTTATTATAATTATAAGAGATCACCCCTTTTTTCATTATATATAAGATTGTTCTTTATAGATGAATTCTACTGATACATTTTAATTAATTATTATTGATATATTAAATATATTAATTTGAAAATAATTAAATTTATTTTGGTTCATATATATTATCATATTTCTTCAATCTAAAATATTAATAGTTAATACTAATTTTCAAAATAGAAATATTAAATCGTCAACTCTAATTTGTGTTAAAACTGAAAAACAGTACTTCTCTGACTAAACTTTCACTTTCAATCGTTGAAATATTGTTTTTTTGTCGGCCCGTTATAACCCTACTCAACTAGTTGACAAAAACCATTCTCATATGATACACGTAGGATGGGACCCAGAAGAGTCTTATAAATCCTCTTCTTCAGTCTCTTCTCTTCAACATCATCTTCTTCCTCAGAATCAAAAGCTCTCACTTCAAAGTATCAGAGAGAAGATTCATATCTTCAACTTCCCCTGAGAAAAAATGGTGAAAGTGGGACACAGATTTCATCCAACCGACAAAGAGCTTATGAATTATTACCTGATGAACAAAATTGTTGGTAAAACGAAGCTAGTCGAAGAAACTATCGGCGAGATCAACTTCTATGACTATGATCCTGTTTCTTTGCCCTGTAAAGATCTACTCACTTCTTGATTCGATTGATTTCTTCTCTCTTTTTGTTGTGTTGTGTTATTTTGATCTTGTGTTGTTCTCTGTAGCGTTATCGAAAAACCAATCAGATAATGGTATATACTACTTCTTCGCTCTGAAGCAGTACACGAACCCGAGCAGAAGATTTAGGAAGAGAAGTAGCGACGTGAGTCCTGGGAAATGGAAACTCTCAGGTCTTGTTACGGAGATAAAATATCAGAGTGGAGAAACGATTGGTGATAAACAGGTTCTTGTGTACGAATATAAGAATGTGGATCCTAAAGCCAAGGGGATAAAGAGTCCTTGGGTCATGCACGAGTATCAGATCACTCACTCAAAATATCACAATCTGGTACGTTGCAAAAAAGCTCCTACTTTATATTTTTTAGTGTTAGCTGCAAAAGAGTTACCATTTCTGCGTTGAGTTCTCCCAAATCTTGTGTGTGTTACCCAAATCTGAAACGTGTTTTGCAAGAAAGAACTTATATATGTGTTTGACTTTGAAATTGTGTAGGGTACTTATGTTATCTGCAAACTATTTGATAAGAGAGAAGATCAGTCACACGTTACATATGGTAATAATAACTGGAGTGAGCCAACACATCACCCTCAGGTCTCTGATTCCAAGATTACCCCAGTTCCTAAGGTGAATTTCAATTTCTAATTAAGTTAATTCATTACTCGTTAGTTTCCAACTTGTTTCTTTACTCGCTGACTCTTTTACAATTTTCAGGTTGATGAGCAGCCAGGTCAAGATATTGATAGTCTGTTCCGGAATGATTTTATCATCCCAATGAACATTGATCAAGAGGATCTCTCTCAGTGGGATTACAAGTTGCCCCGCGACAACAACATCTCGAATGTGCAGCTACAAACTCCTTACTACTTATCCCAAGCCGATGATGAGTTTCTTGGTGGATTGAAGCATGTTGACCGAGGGCAAGCTGAACATTTGTTTTACGACCAAGATTTCACAATGCAAGAGACTTACAGGCCGACCAATCCTGTCAGAGTAATTAGCAGATTGCCTGAGCTGAGTCTGTATTATTATTCATTAGTTTTGACCCTTTTTTTTTTAATTCATAACTCTTTTACATGCTCAGCTTGAGCAGCCATATCATGAGAACAATTATGGAATGTCAGTGAATGATTTCACGACACCAGAAGATCACTACGGATTTGATCCAAACATTCAGCTACAGACTTCTTACCTATCCCAAGGCTATGCTGAATCAATATCTGCAATGGTAATTAAAAAGCACATTCTCAGGTTTTTTCTTTTTTATTAATGGACAAATTCTGTGTTCTCAGCTTTTTCATTTGTAATATGACAGAGTTACCAAACAACATGGAGTCCAGTTGATAGTGTCGGTAGCTCATATATTCACTTCCCAAGTTGTTCAACCTCAGAAAAAGAAGAATAAATCTCAACTCACAAGCCGCACCATATTGTCAATCAAAGAAAGTGAGATTAGAAACGTTGGATTTTCAAAATTAAAGGTTTTGGATTTGGTTTTTATTTCAGATGAAAGTAGGTTTAACTCCATTGCTGCATCTATGGTGAAGAAGACAGAGAATAAAGGCTTGATTTCGTCATTACTATAATAATTATAATAGTAACTATTTAAAGAATATAGTATAATATTGTGTTCACGTGCAAGACGCACCCGATTAGTACACGAGTGGTGAAGACTCAATCCAATAATGCATTTCATTTTCTTAATTTTACTTTTTAAGGTTGACAAAAAAATTACTTCTTTTAGTGACCATTTCTTATAAAACTTTTTTGCATAACATGAATATGGAAAAGATAATCATATATTTGGTACTCATTATATTTTGTTTAGTTAGTTGTTACGTTATTACTTTACACTAAAAAAAAATATTTGTTAGTGATTTCTTACGGAAAATCCAATGGTGAGAAATTGATGGAAAAATCTCGACAAAAAGGTAGAAAAACAGAAGAGGAAATTCTCACGACGTAAAGTTAATAGAAAAAAAATTGTGGATAATAACTAATGAAAAATAATGATAGAAAATTAAAAGGAAATTGAATAATAATGAGAAACTTATTAAAAAAATCTGTGTATATCCCATATTAAAAGTTGGAACCATTTGAAAATTAGTGAAAGATATGTGGAAATCTTTTTATATCCTAAATCAAAAACAAAAGTCTGTGAGCCAATATAAATATATAGAATATCTTAAAATTTATTTATATATCTTATATCAACTAGGAAAATAATAATAAAACATGAATAAACTATATAAATTAGTAATCGACATCTGAATTAAAATCATGAAAGCTTATATAAATATGATAATTATAAAATCATAAAATCCAGCACTGGGGTCAATCATTGTAGATCAGTACTTCAGCCTATAGAACCATGTACATTCAAAGATGTAAAATTGGGAATCTTAACAATATAAAATTAATATTTTAAGAATTTGTAATCATTAAGAAATTTGTACGAATTTACATCTCCTAAGATCATAAAGAAAAAATTAATTATATTTAAATATTAAAGACATTATTATAAATATTAATTATATATATTATACAGTAATATTGAACATAAAAAATCATATTAATTTTTTCGGAAATAATTATTAAAACATACATGAGATAAAAACATATACAATTAAATTGTTATATTAATTTGTTCCGAATTTTTGCCATAGATGCTCCACTAAGTCTGTTTTGAGTCGATCATGTTTTATTCTATTCTGAACTTAATTTCGGTTGCTCATCATATTTGTAAGATTTGTAGGTACATCCGTTGAATATGTATATTTTCCCGAGCTTTACGGCTTTTCTTATATAAAGATATATTTATAATAACATAATAAGAATTAATATTTTTCAGAACTAATGTTTTTCTAAAACTAAATTAATGTTATAAGAATATCCGAACCCGAAGCGAAACCCGAATTAAAAGTAAAATAGAATTAATAATAATTAAAAGGCGATTCATTTATCTTATGTTCAAAGATTAAAAAAATATGGTTAGAATGTTAATTACCTTTTTAAAATTTGTATGTTTTGGATCAGTTAATTGTTAAACATACTTTTGAAGAAAGTAAAGGTAAATCAATGCTTAGTTAATAGTGTGAGATTAACCACTAAACTTAAAAAAAGTAAAAAAGGCATCAATGTTTTTGGGCAGAAAGAAAAAACTTTTTTCATTCTTGCAATGAACTTTCTCCACGGTCACAGTATCTAATCTAATTCTAAAAGTTTTGGGATAAGATCCATTTCATACATATTTTCATTTTTTTAATTAAAATTGGGTTTTAAAAAGATCTAAGAATTTTTAATAACCCTCAATGAACATGCTCTTAATAGATCAGACAATAAAAAGATTCGAACTAATATCTTCACATTATTTTACTTCAATTAATTGAAGTGAATTGGTATTGAAAAAGCTATTTTGGTAATTAAAGAGTATTATTTTTAAGACTTCGCAACTAAGTTCGCTAAGAAAATGTATATCCGGACTAGCATTCATTTTATAGATAATAATTAAGAAAAAAAATAGTGATGGAAAATCGGAAGATAATCCCTACAAAATTCTTACAATGTGAATAGTGATGAGAAGAAAAATTCTTGCGGATCTTTTACACCTCACATCCGAAATAAAATATTTTGAATGATAAATAGTAAAAAATACGTGGGGTTTTTAATATTATTCTACATTTCGACAAAAAAAAATTTATTATTCTACATAGAAACAATTTTTTTTTTTTTTTGATAAAATGCAAACCGAAACAAAAACTTGTGAACAGCCAAAACCGCAAACTTTTTTCGATACCTCGATTTTCTTGTCTCGTGTAAACATCTATATATATTATTAGTATTGTACCCGCATTATATACGGATGATGTTTGAAACTATAATATTATGATATTTTTAATTTTATAAAAATATATTTTAATTTTAAATGTATGATTTTATAATTTTGTTTATATAATTTTAGAATGTTTTATTTTTTATAGAATAAAAATATTAGTTAGCCAAATTAGTTTTTCAATTTTTCAAAAATGAGATGTTGAATTTGGGTCAAGATTTTACCCGTAGATCAAAATATTATTTATTGAATATTTTAGATTTGTTTCAAGAAATAAATTTAATCCAATAATATATATTAAAAATTTTAAGTTTAAATTATTCGAGACATAATATTTTTAAAATTATATATTTAATTTATTTAACCGAAATTAAATATTTAAATATAGTTTTATGTCAAAATATGTTTTATTGAATATTTTATATTTTTCATAAATTCTATTTTAATCCAATATAATATATTAAAATATTAAGTTTAAATTATTTTAAGTATCAAAATGGAATTTATGTACTAAATTAATCTAATCGAAAAAGATCTTTTAATGAATATTTTATATTTGTTTACAAAAATCTAGTTTAACCCAACATAATATATTAAAAATATTAAGTTTAACTTATTCTAATTATAATATTTTAATATTTTCGAAATTATGTATTTAATTATTCTAATCTTCAATTTTTTGTTAATACATATATTTCTGATTTTACCCTTATTGAAAACTACATATATTTCCAAATTTATCCCTGATAAGTATTTTTATTTTGTTCTTTAAATTCTTTTTTTCTAATGGCATATCATGTAATATTTTAATGATTTCAAGGTTACATTCTTAAAAGTGATTCTGAAATAATACTATAAAGATTCTAATAATTTAATTAATATTTTACCAGCATTAAATACAGAATGATTTATTTTCAAATTATTATCGTTATATTTTTAGTTTTGTAATTTTTTATATTTTAATTTTAGATGCGTGATATCTAATACATATTACATTTTAAAAGTGTTATCATGAATTTATACTTTGATATTGAATAATAATATTAGTTTGTGAGATTAGTTATTAATTTTTTTAATCTGCGAAAATATTTAAATTTTTATATAAATTATATATATATATATATGTTTAGTTTTACACGAATGTTTTTCAATGATATTTAATGTAATTTTTAATTTTTAATTTTTAAATTCAGTTTTATAAATATGTTTTAAAATAATACGAAAGAATATTTTTGTAGAGATGTTTTTTACATTGTAATTATTAAATTTCATAAGATAAGTTAAAACATAACAAATGATGTTAATTCAGTAATAAATATTTGATATCATTAATTATGGATGGAAACTTCACATCTCCATGATAATATTTGTTCTTCTCAATATGAATATACAATAAATCATACCTAAAAAAGAAAATGAATAGACAATAGATGTAGAATATTTATTCGGTTATAGTTATAAAATAATTAAATATATTTTTAAAATAATTAAGTAAGAGCAAATCTACACGTGACATCGGACCCACGAGATGTCATATAATCAATCTTTTTGTTTTGTTTTTTTGTGTTGTAACAATCACTCTTTCTTCTATCACGTAAACCTTATAAATACAAGATAGCCACAGGCCCACACTACAAGAATTCTTACAAAAACATATCCACTCTTTCTTCTCTCTCTCTCTTCACTTCACCATCCAAGATTCATATCTTCAACTTCTCCTGAGAAAAGAAATGGAGAAAGTGGGATTCAGATTTCATCCGACTGACGAAGAGCTTATCAATCATTACTTGATAAACCAAATTGTTGGTAAAACGAAGCAAGTCAAAGAAACTATCAGTGAGATCAACTTCTATTACTATGATCCTGTTTATTTGCCCTGTAAAGATCTACTCACTTCTTGATTCGATTGATTTCTTCTATTTTTTTGTGTTGTGTTATTTTGATCATCTTGTGTTGTTTCCTGTAGCGTTATCGAGAAACCAATCAGATAATGGTATATATTACTTTTTCGCTCCGAAGCAGTACATGAACTCGAATCAAAGACGTAGGAAGAGAAGTAGCAACTATGGGATTTGGAAACTCACTCGCGAGGGTAAGGAGATCAAAAATAAGAAGAGTGGAGAAAAGATTGGAGATAAAAAGGTTTTTGTTTACCAAAAGCGTGGGGATCCTAGAGCCAAGGGATTGAAGAGTCTATAGAGGTGGTTTGTGGTTTGTGGTTTGAGTCCTCTTACAATTATTTTTTAAATTTTTTTAATTTTGAGGCCTAAAATTTAATTTTGTTTGGGGTCTTTATTTTTACAGGGTCGGGCCTGCCAATAATTACACCAAGACCCGATAAAAACAGTTTGTACCCTCCAACACCAACCCATAACCAGGCCTACACAACCCAACGTAACAAAAGAGGAACTTCCGACATAACTCCGGCGGACAACAACACCTCTCATCGCCACTAACTCCAAAGGACTCACGACGACAAGCAAGAAACAAAGCAAGCTGGAGGCAACTCAACCAGAACCAAGACTACGAAGGTGACACAGGGGAATCGATGAAGACGAGACTGTCGTTTGAGAGCCAATCCAAACAACGACCCTAACCAAAATCACGAAGCAGAGAAGAACAACCATAAACCACAACATAGTTTAGCTATACCAACAATAACACACATACCGCTATCATAGCCGATACAAATAAGACCCGACTGCACCACGTTGGGAAGAGACCGAGCTGAACCACCACCTAAGCCGGCTAGAACTATTGAGCACGGAAGCCCGACACGCCAAATGCCCTACCAACCGACGCAACACCCAGAGCCTCGTTAACACCTTCGCTACGTTGCAAAGGACGCCAAGAAACCCGACATAAGGCACCAGAAGGGACAAGAAGGTTGTCGGAGAAGACGTCACCAGAAGAACCAAAAAGAACGACGACTGAAAAACAGATCTGTACACAGAAAAACGTTTGAAAGAGAGAAAAACAGGGAAAGAGAAAGGAGGATCGGCGACGCCGCTACCAAGGCAGCTCGCCGCCGATCAAAGGGAAAAAACTATCGACGGCAACTGAGAAGAGATTTAGGTAGAAGAACATGACCATATGTTACTGAATCCCACGTCTCACTCCATTTATTCCAAAACATCGAATACTTGTTTTTGCAACTTTCTTTATTTAATAATATACTCAAACATAGTATTCCAGAAAATATCACTTTGAGGAAACAAGACTGGAACTAGCTCAGCCACAGACAACATCGGAGTAGGTTGGATTCTAAAATCAGCACATTCCGACTTGGTCACCACCTAGAGTCGAGGCAGCCTGAAACCTACAGGATCTTAGTCCATTTATCTATTACCACCATCCAGTCTTTAAAAGACCAAGGGCCGCCATCAATAACAGAGCGAAGATGATGATCCTCTTTAAAGAAGAATTGCACCGAACTATCATCTAAAACCTGAGCAGAAACCTTACCATCAAGATGCCAAGCCTCTGGTAATGTTACTTTCATCCACTTGTGTAACTGCTTTCTCGGATTCAAACATTTTACAATCAAGCTCAGTTGGCGATTCTGATCTACTTGAGCATGAACTTGAGAAGAAAGATGAATTGGTTTCTTCTCCGATCCAAGGTTGAGGCCTTAAAGGGATTTCCAGACTTCCTTCTCCATGGTGAACCGATTGAACGGTAAAAGCACCGATTGAACGGAAAAAGCACTGAATTGATCGGAAAAACAGTCGTTCGAGGACGAAATTTTAAAACCCTAGAAAGAGCTACTTAGTTGCTTGCTTACGAAGAGAGAAAGTTTTTTTTCCAGTAGCCTTTTCGACACCGGTCTTTTATGATTGTCAAAGATATATATATATANATATATATATAAGGAATTCACATAATCCATAAGAAATAGAAAATCGAATAAATTGAGCATATATTTTAAAATATTGTCAAATATATCTGACGTAATAAAAAAATAATCAAGGTTTCGGTAGTTCACAAGAATCTCTCGTAACTTTTTTTTTATTTTCTTAATTCTGAGATGATCGTTTTCTTACGACGACGTAGAATTAATATACAAAATACGTAGACAATCAACACTTTTCTTGCACTGGTCCGTAGAGTCTAGATATTAGGTATTCGAAACGACAAAATTCAAACAATGATTTTTCTTTTGTTAATGATTTTCTTAATTAATATAGAAAAGCCCAAGTCCAACAGCCAATTACAAAGCCTTAAATCAGGCCCAGGAAATGAAAGAAACAAGGGTTAAGCCCAAATGAAACTAAACCCTAGGACTCCATCTTTAGCCGCCGCCGCCACCCCTTTTTCCGACGATCGAGCCGCCGCCGCCACCGATAGCTTCGACGAATGCCGCCTCGGTTCCAGGAGAACAATGGATGAGGCGCTATCCTCAGGATCCTTTTCCCTAGCGCAGCACCAGAGGCCGAACCGGCGGAGACGCACCACCGGACATGAAGACGCCGCCGGCTCAGATCTGCGAACGGGACCCAATCGGACAGATCTGGCCGGAACGAAGCCGTGCACAGGACGCGACCCACCGAGGCTGAGGGAGAGCATCTCCGGAGCTTGAAAGCCAAACCACCGCCGTTCGGCCAGAGACAAGATCCGCAGATGAGCCACCCCAAGGAGACGGAGAGGGAGGTTGGGAGACTCCGACGAGGCTCTACAACAAAAAATAGAGAGGACGAGGAGCTTACCGGAGGTCGACGCAGGGATCTCGGGGAGATCGAGGAGCCACCGACCACCGGGAAGATCGGGAGACTGAGTGTTGCGCCGCCGGAGAGAGGGTTTGCAGAGGAGCTCTCCCCCGCAACACAACTTCACCGACTATTGGAGAGGGAAGGGAGAAGAGGAGACGAGAAGCACGGTGGTCGTACCAGATGCCGGAAAGTTTGAAGCCTCCGCCGCTCTTCACTCTCGCCAGAGATTTCGCCGGAAATCACTTAGGGAGAAAGAGAGTTTAAGAGGAGAGAGAACTTTAAGTGGAAGTTTCACCCTGTTTCTGTTCAAATTCAAACAATGATCTCTGACCGACTTTTTTTAATCGGAACAACAGAAATGGAATATTTAAGGAACACATGCCTCGTTTGGAATAATCCCGCTAATTAATCATCTTTTAAAACTAAAATAGATTAAATTAATTCTACTGATGTTTTTTTAAAAAGTTATTAAAATAAAAATATATTAATTAAAATCGGATATTTATACTATAACATGGGGGTCCCATTTTGTAAAAGTGATTTAATCATAATATTAAACTTTGTTTTTGTTTTTCAACCTATCATAATATTAAACTAACATGGATAATTTTAATGAAAATTAAAGATAAAATATTATAATTACCGTGTCCCATATGGTTGACACCATTATCAAGAACTTTCTTAACCAACCAAACACACACATTCTCTCTCTCTCTCTCAACTTTTCATATAAATTTAAATATTCTTTATAATTTGTTTTTTTCTGTCTGCCTGTTTTCTACAGTGTTATCGAGAAACCAATCGGATAACAGCTTCATTCTTTTTAATCATTTTAGAATAAAGAAATATTTTTGTAACGTTAATGCTACTTCTTTTTGGGTAAAAACTTCTTCATATTGGTAAAGGATTACATTATTAAGACAAACATGATATGATGTTAAATGAGACATAGAAATGGTGGATTCTTGCAGTTTCTTCTCTGTAATAGACAAGCCTTTTCTTCTCTGTCTTCTTCACCATAAACGCACCAACTGATTGTATGGACTGAATTCATGTTCTTTGGTAATTCTGTCATATCAAAATGAAAAAGCTGATTGATGTATTACTCCATTCAAGTAATATATTTAAAGAAAACTTGAGAAATGTGATTGTACCATTGCAGATATTGATTCAGCCTCGCCTTGGGATAAGTAAAGATTCTGTAGCTATTATATGTTTGGATCAAATCCGTAACAGAGAGGGTAGTCATCTTGTGCATTTGTTGACATCGTGAAATCATTCACATACAGACCATAACTATTCTCATGATATAGCTGTTCAAGCTGAGAATGTAAAGAGATATTAATAAAGAATCAGGTCAAAAAGTAATGACAATCTTAGAAGTCACACTCACCTCAGGAGGTGTGCTAGCTACTCTGACAGGGTTATTTGCCATGTAATTCACCTGCATTGTTAAATCTTGGTCGAAAAACAAATCTTCAACTTGCTCTCCGTTAAGTAACTCATTATCGGGTTGGGATAAGTAAGGAGTTTGTAGCTGCACATTAGTGATGTTGTTGTTGTTGCTGTTGCACATTAGGGACAACGTGTTTGGATCAAAACAATCCCACATAGAGAGATCCTCTAGATCAGTGAACAAATCATCAATCTCTTGACCTGGTTGCTCCACCTGAAAAATGTAAAAGAGGCAGCCAGT
>OVAO01001271.1:0-15746 GCA_900406285.1 Biscutella auriculata
ATCTTCTTCAAATGCTTGAATGATGTTGATGTAGCTTGGCACGACTTCATTCTCCTTCTCTTGAGTCTTCCTTAGCATATCCTTCATGATCTTGGCTAGTTCCTTTGTTTTGCTCCTTGTGATTGCTCCATTCGGTATCTCCAAAGTCTTGGAAATGTCTTGAATCTCAAAAACAGTTTGTGAGCCATCTAGGATCACATCATATCTCCTAGTAANCACACCACATAGAACTGTCGTTGTTTCATATGTAGTGTACATAACAAACAATCAGAACTTATTAGGCAGAAGACGTACAAGAAAACAATCAAGCGAAAAATAGTCTATACCAAACAATTATACTTACGTACAAGAAACAGAACACGTTTTCTGGATCAAGAACACGTCTTCTGGATCCAAAACACGTGTTCTGGATGTATTATGGATCCAGAAGAAGTTAGAGGCAATTAACAAAGCAATCCAAAACATGTGTTCTGGATTCATAAGACGTATTCTGGATCCAGAAAACGTGTTCTGGACGTATCCTTTGATCCAGAAGAAGTTAGAGGCAATTAACAAAGCAAGTCAGAACACGTGTTCTGGATCCTGAACACGTATTCTGGATGTACTCAGGACCCAGAAGAAGTTAGAGGTATTTAACAAAGCAATCCAGAACACGTGATCTGGATCCCGAACACGTGTTCTTGATTGTTTTGTTAATTACCTAACTTCTTATGGATCTAGAGTACATCCAGAACACGTGTTCTGGATCTAGAACACGTGTTCTGGCTTGCTTTGTTAAATGCCTCTAACATCTTCTGGATCCAAAATACATCTATAACACGTGTTAAGGATCCAGAATACGTGTTCTGACTTGCTTTGTTAATTTCCTCTAACTTCTTCTAGGTCAAGGAATACGTCCGGAACACGTTTTCTGGATCCAGAATACGTCTTCTGGATCCATAACACGTGTATGTTTCATGTTTGAATTCACGTAATCGGAGACGTAGGGTTATCTCGATTCGAAGTATAGAACACATACCTCAGAGTTCTTGCGTAAATGGAGTTGAATTCTCGGTTTTTCACAACTAAAATCGTTATGTTTCTTGCGAATTGGTTGCACTAAAAGAAGATGGCGATCGTGAATCAACAGAAAGATGAACTGAATATAGTTTAACGTCGAGAACAAGCAATTGAATGCAGTTGATCGTGGAGAAGCAGACGGCGATCGTGAATCAAGAAAAAATTCGAAACAGAGCAGTTGATGGCACAAGGAAGAAGATGATGATCATGGGATTCAAAATTAATTGTTAATTGTTAATTATTATTAATTAAGTAAACTTGCCTAAATAAAATAGATAAAATATTCTTTTCAATTTGGTTTTCCTTTTAAACCACCGATTTTTTAAAGATTTTTTAATTAAAGTATGCATTAAATCTTGTTAAAACATTGATTAAGGTTAGTTTAGTCATATTGTGACAAAATATTATCAAAGGTCTAATTGCACCAACTCAAGACAAACGTGGTCTATTTGAACAATTTGTTCTAGTTTTTATTTAACTGATGAGTTATCTAGTTTTTATTTTCTTTTGGGCTGAGTTATGAGTTAGATAGTTTTTATTTGCTTGGTGGCTGAGTTATGAGTTAGATAGTTTTTATTTGACGGCTGAATTATCTTGTTTTTATTTTCTTTGTGGTTGGGTTATGAGTTAGATAGTTTTTATTTAACGGTTGAGCTATCTAGTTTTTATTTTCTTGGTGGAAGAGTTATGCGTTAGATAGTTTTTATTTGACGGCTGACTTATCTAGTTTTTATTTTCTTTGTGGCACAGTTATGAGTTAGTTTTTATTTAACGGCTCAGTTATCTAGTTTTTATTTTTTTGTTGTGGCTGAGTTATGAATTAGATAGTTTTTATTTAAGTGATGAGTTATGACTAGACCTATTATTGATTTTTTTTGTCTATGTCCAAATCAAATGAAACAACTTTCTATTTATAGAGTAAAAAATTGAAGAATTTTAATATAACTTTTATAAAGAGAAATAATATTTTATTATGAGATAATGTACCTTAATTATTCGGGTGGAAACAAATTTATCAAGAATCACAACAACCAATAACAACGCGCCACTTGTCATTATCTTATCTATTTTTAACCAAAAAAAATAGAAAATCGGATTCAACATTTGTTGAATAAATTCAACACTCTCTTCCCTCCAACACTACCATTGTACCAATTAACACTATAATTTGATAAGACATAACTCAGCTGTATCGCAAAGATCAAGATGTCAATTGTATCTCTATATGACTATGTTACTCAGCCGTAATAGACAAATTATATTCAATAATCGGTCAGAAATTGTAACTCAACCAAATATCAAATGTAAATCAATTGTACTATACCCAAAAATTTGCCGTTAAAACAAAATTATTAGGTAAAACTCGTAAATAATATCAGCCATAATTCCTAATTACAAGGTGTTAAAGGAGCGGCGTGTGATGAAGAAGATAAAAAGTGTTATTTTCTTTATGTTTGTTTAGACTGAACATAATTTATTCATGGAACACACCGTTTCGTTTTTTCCTTTTTACCTCTTTTCGTTGACCACGTTCCAACTGACCTCCTTTTGTATAAATATATAAATGAGTATCGAGCAAAAGATATTTCAGAAACCAGGGCTTCAGAAACTAGGCGACATTCTGCGACATTCTGCGACATTTTCAAATCTCGGAGTGATGGCGAGACGAACGAGCAGAAGAACTAATAGTCTCATGGATCTACCCGACCTGCTTATCATGGATACCCTTGTTCGTGTGGCGAAAGCTTCACTGCCTGATACAATAAGTCTTGGGTTAATTTGTTCCCAGTGAATAGAAACTTCAAATCTGAAGAAGTTTTGTTGGAATGTTCTCTTGAAGAAGCTCTGTTTCTTCCACAATTTAAAATGCATGAAGAATCACGAAATTTTTACCGATTTATGTGGAAGCTTTGCAAGAAGGGAAATGGGCAAGCACTGTACCAGATTGGAATTGTGAGATACTTTGGCCCATGGATACTTCGGAGACGAGAAGAAGGGTTGGATCATCTAACCAGCTCTGCCGATAAAGGTATACCCGAATCGAAATATCTGGTTGGGTTGATTCTTATATGTGTAGGTGAGGAAAGAAAAAGAGAAGGTTACGAGAGATTGGCAAGACTAAAGAAACTGATGTTGTCAGCAATGATTAAAGAGGTGGGGCTACTCAGAACAGAGCTCAAGGATACAATTCTATGGAGATTTGAAAAACAGGGGAGGGAGGTATTAACAAGTTCTGTGAATGACGGTTGTGGATGTAAGGAAGACGAAGGTGCATGAAAAGATATTATGTGGCTTTTAAAGTTTGCGTTTGGATTTGAGAAATATCACAAAGCCGTCGGAGGGCCAAATAGTCCTGACGTCTGTCAAGTATGTTTCTGGTACCGGGAAGTTGTTCTTCTCTTCTCCGAAAATCCTAACGAATTTGATAATAGGATCTGAACTATTCTCTTTATGTTTATCTTGAACGGATTCTACTTTATCTTTATTTATCATTTGATGTCTCTAGTCTTATTATATCGATTATACAACCGTATCATAACCAAAAACCAGCCGTCAGAGAAAATATTATTATCCATAATTCATTATCCGTCGTAAATTATCTACAACAATTTAATCAGCCGTAATAGACTAATTTTATTCCAAAAATCAGCCATAAATAGTAAATCAACGAGAAATCATAATCAGCCGTATAATACAAAATCCTTATTCGTTAATCAGCCGTGTAAGACAAATTTCTACATCGTAAATCAGCCGTTAAAGAACAAATTTACTTTGTAAATCAGCCTTAATTAAATTTTATACATAATATTAGGGTTAATGTGTTAATATTTAAATATTTCTTATATATTTCTTATGAATGTGTTATTCAAATTTTTGTGTTAAGGTGTCCCTTAATATTATTTACTTTTGGTAGGAAAACTATAGTGTAAATATTACGATGTCCTATTACGTGGCTATGATGTCTTTTAACGTTACAGATGTAAGAGAACGGGTCGGCACTAGCATCAAGATAACATGGAACACGGTAGTTTCAAATTGGGAATTTCATATATAATGGCTGAGTTATATAGTTTTTATTTACATATTGACTGAGTTATCTAATCTTTATTTACGTAAATCAGTCGTGGATAACATATTCAGTTTCTTTTTCTCTGCTATCGTTGATCGTAATCAATCCCACAAATAAGATTATTCCAGTCTTTAGTTTCCTTTTTTCTCTCCCTCTCCGTCTTCCCTCTCTTCCTCTTCATCTCTAAAGGGAGATGCATTTCTGGACCACCACGCTTCGCCGACTTCGCTCCATGGCTTCTCCTCCTCTCCAGGACTTAGAAACCTTGATTGTGCCTTGTTGCAGTTATATTTCTTATGGAGATGTATCCACTCATGAAAAAGAATGTATCTTCATGACATGGTTTCCTCCTCCCCGGGACTTCGAGCATCTCCAATCTATCTCCTCTCTATATTATGGCGTGTTTTGGCGTTTGTGACTTTTGTAGATCGTTAGATCGGCCTTCGAACCTTTGTAATTCGTCAACTTTTTTTAATGAAATATTGTTTCTATTGTTTTGTATCATTTCAATTGTCCAATTTGTTTCATATAGAGCTCATTTGCAATAAAATCAAACTTCAGCCATAAAAAGAACAATATCATGATAAATAAATCAGCCGCTCTGAGTAACTCAGCCGCTCTGAGAAATAAGCCGTATCAGACAACAACTAGGGTCAAATTGATAAACAATCCAACGTCTGAGGTTAAATTGATCGAATTGATAAACATCAACTATGGTCAAAATGATAAACAATCCAATGGCTGAAAAGTAAACTAGACTAACTCAGCCGTAACTATAACTTAAGTCTACCGTAAAAGTAAAGTTATACTACTTAAATCAGCCCTTTATTTCTTACCACAGTAAATCAGCACAGCTAAACCCTATACCATGTATGATATTAGCACAATACCGTCAATAATATTTTAAAGATTAACCTTATACCGTAAATAATAATATAATATTAAGAGTTGTGATGTCTGATTATGCATATGATGGCCTACTAGTCATCTATTAATGTCTTAGTATGCAGCTATGATATGTCAATCACTTGGTAAAGTATGCCTTTTTACGTTACCGATGTAAGAGAAGGGGTCGACACTAACGTCGAGACAACATGGAAAGAACGTGGTATTCTCGAATTTCATTTTTAACGGATGAGTTATCTAGTCTTCATCTACATAGTGGCTGAGTTATGGGAAAGCATCAATAACTTCTTTCTTCTATGATGTTGTTGATCGTAATCAATCCAACAGATAAAGAGACTTGTTAACCCGTAAATCAGCCAAGAATAACATCTTTAATTTCTTTTTTCTCTGCTGCCGTTGATCGTAATCAATCCAACGGATAAAATTATTTCAGTCCCTAAATTCTCTTTATTTTTTCTCTCCCTCTTTGTCTTCCCTCTCTTCCTCTTTGCCTTTAAAGGGATTTGCGTTTCTTCGTCGTAATCAAACAAAATTATCTTTCTAGACCGTTTCGTCCATAGACTATTTTCTCTCATCTTTTCTCTCGCTTTCTCGCCCTGCTCTCAGAAGGGCTTTTTCATGGAGTTTGATAACGACATCTCCATCATACATATCGAGGACCATCGTCTAGTCATTGTATCTTTACTGATCGACGATCACTTGTCACTGTATCCTTACTGACGTGGATGCAACTTGACAGCCTCCTTCTGGTTGTGGTTTGGTGGAAGTGGGTGCTCTTGAGCGGCTCGCGTCACCTAATCCGATCCATAGTTTTTTCTAGAGTCCTCTGTAGTGCTTTCGATTTTTCGGATCCCTTGATGCAGAGTTCGTCGATGCTTTTTTTCCCTGGAGTCAACTTTGCCGACCTTGCATGTTGGAACATCTTCCTTTCGTTCTTGCAATTTCGGCGTTTGTGCCTTTTGTAGTTCGCTCAATCGACCTTCGCGCCTTTGTAATCTTTCGACTTCTCTTAATAAAGCACTTTGTTCTTATATTGCATCATCGTCTCGTGTCTTACAATCAATCCAACGGCCGTGAAGAATAACTCAACCAAAACGACAAAAATTCAGCCGTAATTTAAACATACGTCAGCCGTTAATAGTAACTCAACCAAATTTTAGAAGTAAATATGTCGTGAAGATTAACTAAGTCAGTATTAATCAAGCCATTGTAAAACATAGTCATCCATAATACAACCAAAAGTCAACCTTTAATAATAATATGGTCTCTTAAAATATTAAGTATGCAATCAAACTATAAGTCAACCGTTAAAGAAAAGATATTCTATGTAAATCGGACTTAAAAAAAACATAAGTCAACGGTTTAACACAAATTAGACTCCATACTAAAACAACCACGTTAAACTAGAACTCAGTCGTATATAAAGTTGTTAACCGATGGTAAATCAGTCATGAAGCAACACACCAGTATTTTACTTGATTGATGAGATAGTTTTGATTCAAAGGCTAAGTTTTCACCCAAAACCATTTTCGTTCAAATTCACACAAAATCGTTTTTCTCCCAGAATAATCAATCAAACAGATATTATGGTCCAGGCTTTAATTTTTTGTTTCTCT
The DNA here is from genome assembly GCA_900406285.1 of Biscutella auriculata. Lineage (NCBI taxonomy): Eukaryota > Viridiplantae > Streptophyta > Magnoliopsida > Brassicales > Brassicaceae > Biscutella > Biscutella auriculata. The sequence continues at coordinate 6,652 of OVAO01001271.1, forward strand.
CTGTTTTCTCTCTCTTCCTCTTCGTCTCTAAAGGGATATGTGTTTCTTCACGTAAGCTCAAACAAAATCCTCATTATGGAGCGTTTCTTCCCTAAACTCTTTCTCTTGTCTTTTCTCGGGCCTTCTCGCCCTACTTTCAGAACGACTCTCTCACGCAGTCTGATGATGACATCTCAGACATACTGTTCAAGGACCATCGTCTTATCATTATATCTTTACTGATTGACGGTTGGTTGTCGTTGTATCCATACTGTTGGATGCAATTCAAAGCGTTGTGATCGTCGGCCCGTGGATTGGTTGGCGTGGAGAGTGTGTCAGGGATCATAAATCCCGACCAAATCCATGGGTTCTTCCTCGTGGGGACTTCGTCTTGCGTGAGTTCAAGAACAATACCCATCTTACAGGTATTTCTTGTCGAACAACTCAGCCGGAGAAACACCTGGAGTAACTCCTAGAGAATCCTCTCTTTTTATGTTCGCGTGTTTTGGCGTTTGTGCCTTTTATAGATCGTTCGATCGGCCTTCGAGCCTTCGTAATCTGTCGACTTTTCTTAACGAAATATCATTTCTATCTCGGCCATAATCAATCACAATCCAGCCGTAATTAAACATAACTCAACTATAATACAACCAGAAGTCACCAGTCGTCAATAGTAACTTAATCCTAATACAACCAGAATTCAGCCGGGAATGAAAATATTTTATCCATATTCTGTAAATTAAACAAAATTCAACCGTTAAAAAACATTATTCCCCCGTAGATCGTTTGGTCGGCGTTCGAGCCATAACTCAGCCATATTTCAATTATATATGCCAGCCGTAATTAAAACATGGTCAGCCGGAGTTAAGAACTCAAAATCATTTTTCTCAGAATATTAACACATTGACATCATACCCTGAATAATATCAACATTAATATTAAAATATTAACACATCGACCTTATCCATCCTCTAAATAATGTATAATATTACAAGTTGAGATATCTTATCACGCAAGGCTATGTTGTCCTATTAGGCAGCTATGATGTCATAGCACGAGGAAAATGATGTCTTTTTATGTTATCGATGTAAGAGAACGGGTCTGCACTAAAATCGAGTAAACATGGAACGCGGTAATATACTAGAGTAAATCAGACCAAATCAGCAATAGTGTCAACTTAAATCGGCCTTGTAAGACGAATTCTAATCTGTAAATCAAACATGAAACGTTTTCGTTTCTCTCAATCCGTAAATTCATAACTCAGTCGAAATGAAACAAGTTCAGCCAGAATTATATCCGAACTAAGCAAAAAAACAGGATAACTCGGCCATCTAGAGTTAACTCAGAAAGCTAGTAAAAAATAACTTAGCCGGTAAACAACACCAACAAAATACCCCATAAATCAGCGGAAATTAAGTATTAACTCAGTCGTTAAAGCAGTAATATTCAAATAATAAATGAGACCACAGTAAACCTAAACACTAAGATTTCATTAACACATTAACATTGTACTGTAAATAATTAAGTAAATATTAAAATATTAACGCATTACATGTTGAGATGTTCTATCACGCAACTATGATGTCCTAAGAGGCAGCTATGATGTCATATCACGAGAGGAACGATGTCTATTGACGTTACCGATGTAAGAGAACGGGTCGGCACTAGAATCAAGTAAACATGGAACGCGATATTTTTGAATTTCATCTTGAACGGATGAGTGATCTTGTGTTTTATGTTCGTTTTAGACAACTGAGATATGGGACATAGTTAAACCAGAATCAACCGTATTGAAGAGTTGCCAACCCGCAAGTCAGCCGTCTAGCAACAGACCGTTACTTACTCAAAGGATGAGATAGTTTTGATTTCAAGGCTGAGTTTTCAACCAAAATCGTTTTCATTCTTAAAAGCTTTTCACACAAAATCGACGAATAACTCGGCCTTTAGGAACAACACTCAGCCGTGATTAAACCATAACAAAGTACAAACTAAAACAAGCCAGCCTTTTTGTTACCATGAGTCAGCTTGTTAAGAAGATATTATTATTCATAACCCGTAAATATGGCGTTAAATAAAAGTCGACCGTTAAAGACGAGATTATAATCCCTAACTAATCCTTTGATATAAGCCAGCCATTTAGTAATTTTTAACTCCGTAAATCAGTCATACCTCGTAAATCAGCAGTCTATGGTTAACTTAGCCATAATTAAATCATAATATTAACACATTAACATTATAAGACAAATTCTATTCAATAAAATTAAAAGTAAATCAACCGTTATATTCAGCTGGGCATAGTTAAATCATAAGTCATCCGTGGAAGACAAGTAAGTCAACAACATGTTGTTCATTATTAATCCAGAACTCATTTGTATCGGACTAAACTGAAACACTAAAGAATACTTCATCACTTTTTTCCCACAAAAAAGTATTATAGTATTTTTCCCCAATTATTGCTATCCCGCCAAAAACGCTTTCCCTCTAAAATTAGTAGTCGTATTAATATATTAAAATATTAAGTATGCATCTAGGATGTCCNAGATGTCCTATGATATCTTAGTACGCAGCTATATGTCTTATTTCGAGGTAAATGCTGACTTATCACATTACCGAGGTAAAGTAAATCATATACAATGAACTATATATAAATAATTAAGAGTCTGCTGACAAAAAAAATAAAAAAATAATTAAGAGTCGTGTGCCGCTTGAGCCTCCTAAACTTTGTCTTAAATCTGATCTTGTGCCGTTGATTATAATCAATCCAACGAATAATATTGTTCCACACTTTAAGTTATTTGTCTCTTCCTCTTTGTTTCAATATAAAGGTAGATGTGTTTCATCACGGTAGAGCGCAGCGAAATATTAATTCAAGAGCGTTTCTTCCCTATACCCTTTCTCTTGTATTTACTCTGGCCTTATCGCACTACACTCATAAGGGCGTTCTGATGGAGTATGATATTTACATCTCCAACATACTCATCGAGGACCATCGTCTTGTCATTTTATCTTTACTGATCGACAGTCACTTTGGCCAAGATCCTTCCAAATGGTTATCTCGATGTCGAGTGACAGTTACTGGTGGTTGTGGGGACTCTTGAACCGAGATAAGTCCTCTGCAAGTGTAAACTCTCATTTGGACATGAGACGATGATTGATTCAAGAACATTCTCTATTCCCAAGTGTAGACTCTATTGGGAATAGAGAATGTTCTTGACTCAATCTCGTCTCATGCCAAATGTGAATCTACATTTGCTCTGGTGAATATGTTTCGTGAATTCTCTTGGAACCTTCGCTGGCTGCAGAGTTCTTCAATACATCCCTATTTATTTTCGCGTAAGCAGATCATCTACTTTTTGTGCTTTCGGAATCTTCCCCTATTTATGTTCTCGTTTTCTTTTGGCGTTTGTGACTTTTGTAGAACGTTCGATCGGCCTTCGAGCCTATGTACTCTATCGACCCGTATTAATGAAAATTCTTTTCTATTTCTTTGTTTCAATACCCAACAAACCTTAATTCCATGGGACAGCAAGAGGAATCGATCTAGAGTAACTTGGCCATAATCAAACGAAATCCATTTGTAATAAAAACACAACCTAGCCTTGAGTTTTCCATAAATCAGCCATAAAGAGTAACTCAGCCTGAATAGAGACGTTAAGCGGCCGTAATATAACCAGAAGCCAAACGTTCAAGAAAGTATCAATATCCATAATCTGTAAATCATATCCGTAAATCAGCCGTATTATGATATTTATGTTAATGGTTGTATTACCCAGCCATTAAATCAAGTATTAAGTCAACCATTTTAAGCCAGCCACATTGAAACAGAAATCAACCGTTTAAGCAGAACTCAGTCGTAGGCTGAGATTGTTACCGTCCCAAAAGTCAAGGTTTTCACCCGTATAAGATGGTAAATCAGCCGTATTAGACTTAATTTTACCCGTGAATCAGCTGTTACTGATTTATGAGTTAGATTGTTTTATTTACCTTTCGTCTGAGTTGGGAATTTTTTAGGATATTTAGATTACGATGTGTCTGTTCAGATTCCCTATTCATAACTTGTGCTTTTCTTTGCTATAATCTATTGGCTAATTCTTAAGTACTAGGATCATCGTCTTATGCTGTGGATTATAGTCAATCCAACGGATAAGATTATTACAGTATTTAATTTATTTTTTATTTTCCTCTTTGTCTTCTCTCTTCCACTTCGTCTTTAAAGAGAGATGCGTTTCATACGAACTCATTAATTCCAGAACTTTTTTATACCTAGACTCTTTCTATTGACTTTTCTCTGGCCTTCTTGCCCAAACTTTTAGAAGGACTTTCTCATGGAGTCTGATAACGACATCTCCGCCATTCTGATCCGCTTTCTCAAGCATGTCGTCTTATCATTGTATCCATACTGAGCGACAATCACTTTTCATTGTATCCTCACTGACGTGGATGCAATACAGATAGTGACCGTTGGGTCGGGATTTTCGTCGAGGAGGCATCTTAACTTCAGACTTCATAACTTTATGACATGTTTCCTCCTCCCCTGGACTTTGAGCAACACCAATTATCTCCTCTTTATTTTCGCGTGTATTTGGCGTTAGTGCCTTTTGTAGATCGCGTGTTTTGGCGTTTGTGAGTTTTGTAGATCAGTAGATCAGCCTTTGAGCCTCTGTAATTCGTCGATTTTCCTTAATGAAATATCATTTCTATTGTTCTTTTATCATTTAGAGCATCTGTAATCCGTCGGCTAAAATCCGAACTTTAGCCACAAAAAGAACAATTATCATATATTTTTCGTGACGAGTAACTTAACATTAATAAAAACAGAAGGCAAACATTAACTATACATAACCCAACGTAACACAAAAACATATCCCAAATGTTTATAAGGCACTGGAACACTGAAGGCGTTCGAAGGGAATGTAATCTCGACCCCCTAGAATTTGAACCAGCCATAGGAGACAGTGAAGAGATAAGGAGTTTAGCCGTAGGTTCCGACATATTGGCTACGCTTATGAAACCATCGTTGCTGGAATCCATCGTTGAGATGACGAATGTGAGGAACAGTCTTGTGTTTGATCTAGACCTTTTACAGGGAGGTCTAGATAAGTCCAAGGATATTGTACTACACTATGTTTCTGATTGTAGTTGTGACGAAGTCCACAACGGGAATTATATGGAACATCTATTTGAACATAGGGCAGACGCAGTTGGACAGTATGACCCCCGTAATGCTTCGGTGTGTCAGAAATGTTTTTGGGCCTTTGAACATATAATTTTTTCGCCTTAATCCAGCTCTAAACGGCTGATATATCATAACGCAGCCGTAAATCTGCCTTATTATGTGTTTTGTTCCTTCAACTTAGTTGCGTAACAGTAGGAAATAACTCATTTGCAATTATATATTCTACAAAACTGTTATTATCTATTACGATATGAGAGGTACCCTAGTAGGTTTCTTAAATATATTTGCATTCTACATTCTTCAAATTAAATCTTAATGTCATCATATGTTTTTTTAGCACATATGTCAATCAATTGAAGATGAAATATCCATACATTTTTGAAGCTCAAATTGGTTGATAACAGACGAACTACAAACTCCAGTATTTCTGTGCAAGTTGGAGAACTAATATATTACGGTGTGTTGAAGGAGATATTAAAAGTGGAGTTTCGCGGAATAGTTAACTTAAAATGCATAATATTCATGTGTGATTGGTATGATCCTGAAGTTGGTCGAGATGTTTGAGATGACAAATTTGGTGTCACCGAAGTAAATTTATCACGGAAACTAAGAGAGTATGATCCTTTCATTCAAGCCACAAAAGTTGACCAAGTATGCTACATTCCTTATCCAAGGATTAGCCGCAAACAAGATCCTTGGATAATGATTTCTCAAATCGATCTAAGAGGTAGAGTTCATGGAGTTTCAGAACATTTACAACAAAAATTATGTGAGGAATATAGATTTGTCGGTAAATCAATCAACGGATGAATCATATTTGAAAAACCATGAATAAAGTGCGTCTGAAGAGATGCCAGATGAAGAAGTGTCCGAAGAAGAAACTGACGAATTTAACGATGATACATATTCAATTTCCTCTGAATATTCAATCTATTCAAATTAAAAAATCTTATTCTAATATTTTATAATTTTATAGTTTTTTGTTTGTCAAATAATTTCATAATTTAAACTTTATAAGTTATGTAGCTTTATTTCGTTCAATTAGCTATTGCTTCTTATAAAAATTTAATGAAAACGTATTAATATTTTATGTAGTTAAAACCCACTTTTTTACTAGGTCCAAAAGCCCAATTTTTTTACTAAATCTAAAAACTCACTTCCTCATAGTTAACCTAGTTATTACTCACTTAGGGTAAAAAAAAATTAGAGAGTTATTATGTGAATCAGTCGTCACCTCTAACACCTTTCTCACATGATTTTCTCCTTTGACCCCACCATCACTGGACCTTCCTTCTCTCACCTTGTTGTAACCTTCCCTAAACTCAACCGAACCCCATCACTGGACCTTCCTTCTCTCACCTTGTTGTAACATAAGAAAATTTTGATTTGTGTTTTGTTGTTTGCATATGTGGTGTGGGATTATTGTTGTTGTTATTGTTAATTTCATGTTTTCTTAGATGCATACCTTTTAGCTTTTAGATTGTATTTTGTTGTTACGTGGTTTACATGATGTTATAATTACATCTGTAATTATTGTTGTTACTATAAATACATAGCTTTTAGATTGTGTTGTTGTTACTGTAAATATATAGCTTCCAAATATCTTATTGTTCTAGAGCCTATAGTTCGTGAGTCTTTTAACGTGTTTTCATATAATACTAAATTAGTTAAGTCTAAACTCACATGAACCATGCATAGTTTTTCTTGATTTGTTATGTTTTGTTAAACAATTAGATATAATGCCTATTATTTTGCTTAGGTAATGCATCTGGTTTTTTGGTTTATTTTGATTATTTTTTAACCATATACTTAACTATTTTATATTGTAGGTGATACCATCTCGTGAGTCTTTTGAGTATGAACTTGCTTCATATATGGCGGTAAAAGGTTCTTTCAATGGAAATTCCACACCTAACTTTTCTCAGTTACATAGTTTAACGACTTAAAATGCATCACAATTTCAACCGATAACACCTCGACCAACTCACTCCTCTAATCCGAGTACGCAATGCTCATAAGGTATTCCGCAGATAACAATCAATCAAATGTTGTTTGCTCCTGGTCGCAATCTTCTTCGCCAAATTGATCCTCAACTCAAAGGCGGAGCCATATGGTAAGTATTTATTCAATTTTTCTTTTAGTTAATGAACCATATATAAGTATGTATATATTTTTCTGATTTTGCAGGTTTAAGCATGATCCTTTTGAGAAAATCACAAAAACTATTCTGAAAATGATGAAATCATACCTTAAGAAGCCGCATGCTACTTATTGTAGTATGCCCGTTGAGGAGAAAGAAGCTTGGTTTCAAGCATTTTTGGTAGTATTATATCTTATTTAGTCTAACATAATTATATTTAATTAAACTTTAACTTATGTCTTATTTTTCAGTAAGAGCTCCATTGGAACCCTATTCACACACTTGTTGTACGTGAAGCTTTCGAGATTCAAGTGAATGCGTCTTTCTCCAACACCGTACATGCGTGGAAAGACAAATGGAAGACAAGCAAACGAAAACCAAGCAAAGGGAAACCAGAATGGCCTGATGATAACCTATAGAAATTTTACACTGAACTATGGAGAAAGGAAGATATAGTAGCTAAGGCGGCGCAAAACTCGCAAAATCAGAGAAGTGAAAGGGGTGGTGATGGGATTGCAAAACATCACACCGGGTCCAAGACCTATGAAAGACGCTAAGAAGGAGGAGGAGTTGCGTTTGGCCAGAGAAGAAATTGCAAAAATCAAGGACAAAATCTTTTCTTTGACCAACGTGACCAAAAATCTCAATCGATTTTCAGAATTTTTTCTCAACTATCCGAATCCCAACACAACTCACGGTTGAGTTTTTGGATGTTTTTCTAATCTACTGGTTATGTTTTAGACTTGCTAACTTAGTATTTCTATTTAACGTTGTTGTATTATAAGGTATGTATTGCTTTAATTAAGATTCAAATCTATGTTATTTAGTTTATTTTTAATTTAATTATGTTTTAAAATGATTTCAATATTTATGTTATAATATTGTAAAATTGGTGTAAAACAACATGGTCACAAAGTAGTGGAAAATTTGTGGGAACCAATTCTAGAAATTTGTGGGTAAGTTGTTGAGTTTCATGATTAGTCGGAATTCCGAGAGGATTAAGAGAGTAAAAAGGATAGGAAATTCGTGGGGAATACTTGGTGGGGGGTCATCAAAACATTTCGTGGAAAACCCGAAGGTATTCTATAGATAAAAATGGTCGAAATTCAATAGAACAATTAGTTGGAAAATTGTAGTAATTAGTTCTCATAAAAAATACCAATAATGAATCCGTAGAAAAAATGACGTCCACTTTCCCACCAATACATCTATTTTTTTCACAATATTTTTTAGGAGAAATATTTACGACTGTTTTTTCACCATTAAATATTTCTGACAACTAATTTCCCATCATTTAATTTTCATTAAAATTCCGTTACGAACGTCTGATTCCCACCAATTTTTTTACCAAATGTCCGCGGTGGGAAATGGACAGAATTTCTTGCATATAAAGTTTATTAGTTGTAACCACATGTATTACAAATGGCCCAATAACCATTGAATATATTTTGTCTTTCTTCCTCTTATCAAATTACATATTTATTCTAAAACCTTAAAATGGGTCAAACCCTTTTTACTTAAATCTTAGCCCGATCGGTTTTAAGCCTTTTAAAAGTTGTATTGCCTTTTTGTTTGGATTAGAACATCTCCGTTAGTGAATTATTAAAATGAGGTTCTTAAGAATTTTATATACAAATTTAATCAAAAAAAAATATTTTAGAATCCCTACATAAAAAATTGTAAAAAGCTTCTTCTTAATATAGAGATCTTAAATAAAAACTAATTAAACATTAATATAAAAACAATATAAATATTAAACACATTAATCAACATTAATATTAAATATATGAGATAAAAACA